>CM040242.1:38882518-39082518 GCA_022545495.1 Chrysanthemum lavandulifolium | reverse complement strand
TAAATTCTCCTTTTACAATAATAAACCAAAGATCTATATCTTTTGATTTTACATATGTTTCAAAACGGTTTTTCAATAGATAAATCCATTGGTTTCAAAGAGTGGTGGTCTTTGCATAGATTGCCCTTCTTTAATGTTTTCGAATCCATGGATCGTTTCAAGTTTATAAAATACAAGTTATTTTAGAAATTCTTGAGCAACGAGGCTCTGTACCAATTGTAGAAAACTAGAAGGGGTTGAATAGTTTACCAATTAAAAACTTTGTTTTGAAACTTATTGAAAGATCAATTGATATTGATCTTGAGTATCGTTAATGAAATATGCAAGCAATGTGTAATAATTAAATAAGGAAAGAAATGATCAAACCACAACAAGTTGTTTATAGTGGTTCGGCCTACAAGGACTCTTTTTCCTTGCCTACTCCACTCCCGGAGTCTCACACTCGAGAGTTTAACTTCACTAGTCAACAAGCTCCTTTCACCGGAGAAAACCTTTACACTTAAACACACTATTTCGACACTAAGCTAGATGTCGGAGTTCTTTCAAAGGGTACAACTACTCCCACACACAATGTATTTTGAGGACTAAAATACTAACCACTCACACTCACAAGATTATGATGGTTTGATACAACAATGAAGTATGGATCAACACTAGATCATACAACACTAAACAAACAAGACTTCCAACTTCTGTTGAAGCTTGAATATGACTTGATCTTCTTTGCTACAAAAGAGATCACTAATATGATATGAAACTGAGTTAGAAAGGTTAGAAGAAGATATGTATGATAGTATGTTAGAAAAGGATGAAAAACTACTTGGCTTGGCATTGCTATTTATAGCCAAAATGGACAGGGGAGGCGTCCGCGGACGGCGGACCCTTAAAGGGTTCATGGGTGTACCATTTTAGTACCGCTTCCGATCCCGACGGCCAAGATATCAAATCTTGCCAAAGTCAACTCTATCTAAGTGAGATTGTGCAAGATATGAAGAGTACAAATCTACACAAAATATCTAATGAAATCTTCCAATGATTTCCATGATGTAATACATGATGTCATATGTTGTATTTCTATTTTTAGAAATATGCAAATGCTTAAGTAGTGTTTGGTTTTAGAACCTAACACATTCTAAAAACTACTATCATACATAATGATTAAGAGTCATATCAAGATGTTACTAATCATAAATGTAAATGCTTGAATGATGAATATATTGTTTGAAAAAGCTTGTTTAAATATCTATTAAACTTGACAAGCTTTAAGCTTTTATAAATTAAATTTACTTTTGTCGTTAACAAAACTTATGCAAAGATCAAAAATATAAATAGCGTTTAATGACGATATTTGTATTAACAAAGTGTTTTGATCTTTTCAATTCGGGTCAAATTAGTGTTAGGGTAATAAAAACTCAAGTGTAGGGATGTTCCTATAAATCCCTTATATGTTGATGTTATCGTAGAGGATGGTAGAGTAAAAGTGTATGCACAAAAAAAATATGAAAAAAAAATATACGGGCTACCATCCTACATCTATCTTTAAATTTATGTTTGTTTGTTTCAAAGTTATCTAGAGTCTAGAGAGTCGAGTCTTGGCTTAGCAACGCCATTCTTCTCATGCTTGTAACATAAAGATTTTTGACTTGCCACCACTAAATCGCCTATCCAACCAAACCCTTTATTTCCCTACAGTAAGCCTAACGTTAAAACCTTTAAAGACCTCTTAGATAGTTTTCCTAGGTGCTTACACCAAAGCGGTCAGAGGTTTGATCTAGTCTCAAGCCTATGGTAATCTATGTACTATGACCGGTTAATGAGTGTTTATCTTCCATTTCCATTTGATATATTTCATATACACCCGAGAGATGAGAGTATCCAAACACCACTTGTGAGGTGCTAGTATATAATCTCCGTGCTTGTTATGACTTTTGCGGGGATTATACTTGTTATGAATTATGTTAAACCATTGCTTTATGCTCCCTAACTTATAAATTGATTGGCCAAAAGCACATTTGCTTGAGGACAAGCAAATACCAAGTGTAGGGATATTTGATAAGGATTTAAAACGTACACTTTTAAGGGGTCATTTAAGCCCTTAATCGTCTACTTTATATCCGTTCTTTGCTAATTCGTTCCTTTTCACTTTTTAGGTCTCTTGAAGGCAAAATCCTGGAATGATGCTTATTTGGACGAAAAGAGTGAATATGTGAAGAAAATGGCTAAAGTCAAGATCAAGACACTCAAGCTGCTGGAGATGCACCTGACGGCGTCCCACATAAAGGGCGACGTTGTCCCTATATTTGTGATGACTCAGGAGTGAAAGAATCTACATCAATGTTAAAGATGATTCTTCATCAATGTCAAATAATCTACAAAGTTCAAAGACTCGAGAACTTCATCATTGGAAACTCAAAGTCAAAAAGAAGTGTGAGCATGGTGGAGAAAGACGTGGAGCACCTATCCCAAAGAAGTTGACAAACGGCAGACAACACCATTATCTGATCACTAAGCATGAAGGAACGAAAATTAAGACTATTCTATATCGACACACAAAGTTCAAGCTCAAGGAAAGTAAAGACCTAATCAAGTGGAGCATCTTTTGAATGACCACCTTAGGGAGATTATTGTTAATAGTAATTAATAGAAGTGATGGTCATTCACGTTTAGGAACTTTATAGCGTGTGTTAGATATCATGATAGAATAGTCAACGGGCTCATGGATTGGGCTAAGCTAAATGGCTAATAGTTATGTTAAGATAGCCTTATGTAAGTTATTGTCCAATCCAAGTGCAATCCAAGCCCAAGCCCAAGCCCATAAGGGTGATATGTATGGAAGTATAAATACCCCTCAAATGTGTCATTTTAGCGGTGTGCTTGAGTGTGTAAGTGTGTGTTTTCCTTATGAAATATAGTTTCATCTTCTCTTCCTTTTCTCTCTAAATACCACGACATATACATATGCAAGTCACCACCTTTCTTAATCTTTCTTAATCTTTCGCATAGTGTTTTATGTGTTATACTTGTGTGATAAAGTGGTATTCGTGATAAGGTTGATAGAAAACAGGTCCTACAACAACGTGACACGTCCCAAGGTTGACTTGGCCAAGATGAAACCCTAATGGCGGCGATTCGGCGTCACCATTAAAAGGTGGCTGTCGCAGCTTGTAACTTGATATATAGAATTTGATTTTCAGACTTTTAGAGAGGTAGACTTGTGGAGTAAAAACCTAAAACGATTTTAGTCCGTCTTGGATAGTATTTTAGGGTTCTAATATCCTATTTTACATCGAGATAAGTTATTTATTCCCTTGATTTCATTATGTCTTCGATTGAATGTGTGTATGCTTGCACGTTTAACATGTCCGGCTAATTTACTTGCACGTTTATCAAGTCACCACCTTTCTTAATCTTTCTTCATCTTTACGCATAGTGTTTTATGTGTTATACATGTGTGATAAAGTGTGTGAAAACGTAGAGGGGGGTGAATACGTTTCCGTTTCAAACTTGAAACTTTTGTATCAAATATAGTATAAACCATTGCATTTGCTAATCTCGACGCGAGGATGCATTTAACGCATTCTGACATGTAAGGCCAACCCTTAATATCACATAAGATTCCATAAGATTAATGGTTCATTATAAATCAAGTTTCACCATTATTAGTCCGGTTGCTTTTTCTTGATCAAGCGTGTCATAATATGTAAAGTGTTAAATATAGTTTATGACTATATGAAAGACCAAGTATGCATCACAAATATAGACATCAACCACATAGAAAATAAACAATGTAATGCAGAATAAGCGTAAAGCAATAAGTAAAGGATAGACAAACCAACACGAGGATTTATAGTGGTTCGACTACAAGGACACCTTCCTTACCTACTCCACTCCCGAGTCACCTACTCGAGAAGTTCGTAATCACTACACGACACCAACTCCTTATGGCGAGAAGCCTTCAAGCGTCGCTTACTCTTTTTCCGGTACTAGGCTAACCACCGGGTTCTTTCACACCAAGGTGAACCACACCTACCACAACGTCGCCTACCTTTTATCGGTACTAGGCTAAGTGCAGGTTCCATTACAAAGGAGGAACTACTACCCAACACAACACCTATACCCCAAAGGAGACCAACTCCTTATTACAACACCATCAAAGATATCAATATCCTTGGATCCAATACTACTCTATCTTGTACATCGAAACACACCATATCGAATGTAAACCCTATGCATCTTTCACTAATGCCATTGACACGATCCTTCAGCACCTTTCACTAATGCCTTCAACACGGATCTTCGGCACTCTTCACTAATTCCTTTGACACATCTATGACACCCGTTATGTTTTGTGGCCCAACATAACAAACCTTGTGTTTTATGGCACAAACACATAAACCATCTAGTCTAGTCATAGATATATAACACATCTATGATACCCGTTATGTTTTGTGGCCCAACATAACAAACCTTGTGTTTTATGGCACAAACACATAAACCATCTAGTCTAGTCATAGATACAAGAGTATGATACTAGACATTATCCAAGACAATGTGTCTAATGGATATGAAATCCTAAACTAAACATCATGAACACAAAGCATGATGTAGTTAGTCTTATGAATGAAGATGACAAGTTTCCCAAAGCTTGTTGTAGAAGATCTTCATGTGCTTGTATCTTGTGATGGGTGATCACTTGGTGAGGTAAGGATGCAAGATCTCTAAGCTTGCTTTGGAGGATCACTTGGGAGTATGCTTACAACAAATGAAAGTTAGAAGCATTATGATCATAGGAGATGAGGGTTTACATGTTTCCTAATGATCTAAACATCCTAGAAATGGTGGAAGAAACTATGTGAAGGTGTGAAGAAAAGGTAAGTGGCTTGCTATTTATAGGCAAAAGACCAAAACCATAATTACGCCCCAAGGATCCCTTACGGAGGATCCGGACCTTGTAATTCTAGGGATCCGTGGGCACTTTGAGGGATCCGTGGGGCGCTCCTTTGCCCATGGGTTTGGGTCATGGGTCATGGGTTATGGGTTGGTCCATGGGTATTTCATTAGATACAATGTATCTAATAGATGCAATGCATCTAGTCAAATGGGTATGGGTCTTGGGTCATGGGTTTTACCCAACACATTTACTTATGTTTACTTAAGTGTTTTATAAACATGTTTAATGGTTTGTTAGGGTTTGATCATAGCATAACATAACAAACATGTACGAACACATGTTGTTAGCATACAAGGACTTGAGTCGTCGAGAGGTGTTGAGAGTATGTTGAGACAAAATATAATTACAAGTAACTTATACATTTTATGTTATGTATTACAAGTTACATGTTTGTCATCAACAAAACAAATGAGAATATATAGATTAAATATCCTAATATTGCACTAACAATCTCCCCTTTTGATGATGACAAAATATATGTAAGCGTAATAGATAGGTAAAATGTCAAAGTTACTGTGTGTCCATTCTTCCTATACATTACCTTCTTGTTTACACTCTTCTCCCCACTTTGTCAAAACAAAAAGGTGTGTCCTTTAAACTTAATTTCTCCCAAGAATGGCGAGTTTGCATCATCCTAGTGAAGTTAAAATGAAACACCTTATTTCTCCAATTGGCACACCACGCAAATACCTTCAACACGAAACACTAATGACGACTTAGCAACTCATGACCTTGAGCTTGCACATCTTCAAAAGGTGGTGATTTCGCCTTTAAGAGGAACCTAGAAATCACACAAAAAATAGAAAGATCCTTTGAATTATAACCATTATTGCCAACGCTCAATGGATCAAATTTTTGAGGCTTAACCTACATCAAGGTTAGTGTTAAGAAGAAAGAAAAGGAAAATATATGATGAGAAAGAAATCTCCCTTTGTTGAAACATAAAGGAATTTTGAAGAATGAATGTGTGCATGCTCCCCTTGACGGTTGCTCCCCTTGTTAAAGGCGTCAAGTTTTTAAGGAAGGCTAAGAAATTATTGCAAAATTTGAATTTTTTTGCTTTGTGAAAAACTCCCCTTTATTGAGGCGCGAAGTTCTCCTAGTGTGTTTTGAAAATCTACAAAACAAAAAGTTAGTGCAAAATTATATTAGTCCTGGGACGAGTAAGTCATATGATGCACTTTATAAGCGCTCCGTGAGCTCCCCTAGCTCGAGGCGTCAAGAAGAACCTACAAAAAAATTAGTGTAAAATTTAGTCCATAAATAGATGAGAATCCCATACACATCAAAGTGTATATATGAACCTACAAAGAAAGGATTAGTGTCAAAAGAGAATAATCCTACTACTTGCATCATCATGGTTGGTTTAGAGGTTGTAAGGTTTGTTCAAGGTAAGAAAAAAATGTGCTTAGGGATGAGATGCATTTCATTCTGAAATTCACTTGGCTTTGACAACATAGATGTTTGTGAAAGATGGTTGGCGACCATGAATTGTAGTGGTAGTGAGACACTTGTAGGATGTGGTTGACACAAATAGGATGTGGTAGAACATGAGACATACTTCATCACGTAGTTCATGAACTAGACCTTTGGACACGGTGATAATGATTGAAATCATCATTATGACTTAGAGGTATGGAAGTTGTGGTAGAGGTGATGAAAGGTATCAAGGTGAATCTTAGACTTGGTTGATGACTCAATAGAGGCGGTAGACATGATGACTTTGTAAGTAGTGATAAGAGTCAAGTAAAACGGTTAGGATGATGCAAGATTAGGAATAAAAAATGTGCGAATGAGCACAACTTGACTTGATGATGAAATCGATCATTGTCATCCTACAAGAATCCAAAAGAGTTAGTACAAAAGGAAAACATTTATACAAATGGATAAATTGATCACATAAAATCATGAAGCGAAAAGAAAGAACACGTAAAGAATCATATAAATGCAACTCATTTATAAACATATAAAAGCGATAATCTAAGTGTTGAACAAGTGCTTGTGTGGAAAAGGAAATTTGAAATGATTTTCTTAAAGAGATAATGTACCCTCTTGTTCCACGGTTCCTCAGGTTCCTCACTAGAGGATCCGGCTAGCAAATCTAGGGATCCCGCTAACGATGAGGTGAAAAGAGGTGATTGGGTTCTAGCAAGGTCTAGCACCTACATATCCTAAGTTACTCAGTTTATTAAGTGTCTTACATGAAGATGGACTTAAATGATCAAGAGAAAATGATTGATGGTATCTAATGATTGCCTTTTATGGAAAGGAATGAGGCTTTATGAGCATCAATGGATGATCAAAGATGACATTGAGAAATTTAAGAGGGTCAAGTGGTGTTAAATGATCCTAGAGATCAGATGATCACTTAAGATAGATTTGGAAAATTCCTTAAAAATCATAAGAAATTAAAAACTAGTTTTTGGCCTATTTTGAGGTAAGGATGACTAAAATCAATTTGCTAAATTTGAGAGAAATATCAAACTAGGTGTTTTAAGATGAGAGGAACAATGTGTAAACATTGGAGCGGAAAGATGGTGAGTTTTGAAGTAATGATAAATCAAAATTATTTTGAATGTGATCCTAAATCATCCATGAGTGAATATGAGATCAACTGAGCCTAAGGAAAGTTTAAGTGATCCTAATGTAGCATGTTTAACCAGTCCAATAAGGTCTAGAATGTTGGATTGATGCAAGGAGGCTCAAAGGAGCTTGTCACCGGATCCACGGATCCTTCACTTGAGGATCCGTCTGAGTTACATCTAAGGGATCCGTCGGAGATGATTTTCTTGAGAATAGTTGCGAATTTTGCTCTATGTTTGAATTATGAAACTAATGATTTCTCTGACAAGTATACATATATACACATTAAGCAAAGCAAGGAGAGCATGTAGAGATAACATATAGGCAATCAAATGAGATCGAGCTAACAAATGACACAAAGGTTTACCAAACTTAACAAGCACTATTCAAGAAGCACAAAATACATTTATGGTCTAGATTAGTAAATCATTTACACTAACAATGACATGCAAGGTATGTGTCTAGAAAGAAAAGAGCACATGATGGTGTTCAAGACAAAATAGTTGTGAGGTGCTAGTTTAGGACAATCTAGTCATTATGGATGGTGATTAGCATACAATGAGCTTCGTCCATGAAGTCATGTAGCTCTTCTCAATCAAAGCAAGATAATCACTTGATGAGGCAAGTGGTTGTGATTAACTAAAGAAAATTTAATTTTACAACTTGTTTGATTAGTAATCCTAAGGTCTAGAACAATTATATTCAGCGTTGCAAAATAATTTACTTGAGTATATCGGATGAAATAATCAAGTTGTCAATCCTACTATGAAGCTTGGAAAGTGATCATGAAAAGGAAAACGGAAGAGTACATCATCAACACAAGTGTAGGTTATGATCCGATGTACATTCTTGTTGTTCTTAGAAAACGATACAAGAAAACAAGAAAATATATAAGCACATAAAACATTTATGTTGCACATCTGACAAACTCAATCAAAAAGCCATTTAGTGTATTACATGTTTTAAACATTTTTCAACTTATATGACTTATCTAAGTATTTAACCTAACATCTTCGACACAACTAGATGTTATCCCAAACACTTCTTCAAATAGCACATTGATTAGTAGAATATTACTAAATCGACAAACAAGATAATGAATAGCAAGGTAAGGAAACCACATATGTTATTCAATCAAACAAGCACAAAAGCTATTTGAGATAAGAAAATAATCAAGTAATGCAAGGAAGACAATTTATCATATAGCATAGCATACGAAATTTCTTTTCATCGCTTTGTGTTAAATATAAACATGTATACCAAGCTTGATTAGTTTATTTTATATTTATAAATATGATCAAAACCTTAATTTCAAAAGAGGACACATTGTTATTCAAAAACAAAAACATTCGTCTCCAATTAGATCAAAAGTTTGTGCAAAAGTTATGACCAAAAAATGACTTTCTATTATAAACCAATGATTCTGTAAATTTTGTTTTGAATCAGTTTAGGAAATCATTTTTAAATGAAAGTAGACTCAAATACCTTTAAAATGATAGGTGCCACGACTTCTAACGACTTACGGTTAATGTAGTTATGAATTTTTGAAATTGGACAAAAATATCTTCATACCACGGATCCCTTGCTTGAGGATCCGTCCGATCTAACTGAGGATCCGCGGATCGACGTAAATTACAAAATGCGCGTTTTGACCGACGAAAGGTATAACTTTGTAGACTTTTTAGTGAAGTTACATTATCCATCTTTACCTTTATTCAAGCTTGATTAACAAGATATCTAACAACAAAACTTCAAAGAGAAAAAATCAACAAAACACTTTTCATATTATGCTTGACTTCACCAAAAATTGGATACAAGGACCTTACTTGTTTTGAAAACCATTTGTTTTAAAACTAGAGCCAACCAACTGATACCAATTGTGAAAACGTGAGGGGGATGAATACGTTTCCATTTCAAACTTAAAACTTTTGTATCAAATATAGTATAAACCATTGCATTTGCTAATATCGATAGCGATGATGCATTTAACGCATTCTGACATGTAAGGCCAACTCACATAAGATTCCATAAGATTAATGGTTCATTATAAATCAAGTTTCACCATTATTATTCGGTTGCTTTTTCTTGATCAAGCGTGTCATAATATATAAAGTGTTAAATATAGTTTATGACTATCGAAAGACCAAGTATGCATCACAAACATAGACATCAACCACATAGAAAATAAACAATGTAATGCAAGAATAAGCGTAAGCGATAAGTAAAAGGATAGATAAACCAACACGAGGATTTATAGTGGTTCGGCTACAAGGACACCTTCCTTGCCCTACTCCCACTCCCGAGTCACCTACTAGAGTTCGTAATCACTACATGACACCAACTTCTTATGGCGGAGAAGCCTTCACAACGTCGCCTACTATTTTTCCGGTACTAGGCTAACCAATCGGTTCTTTCGCACCAAGGTGAACCACACCTATCGATTGGCTCCCAAACGGTGGGTTTATTACACAAGTCAACCACTTGTGAATGGTCAAAGCTATATTAAAGGCGCAACGAGAACGCAATGCAATTAAGTCCAGGAGAGTATAGTGTATCCCGGGTCGTTAAGTCCCAACGAGGTGTGAAAACAGTAATACAAATCTATCTGTGATCGGGTGAATATTGAACAGAAAAGGTTACGATTGATTTTACACTAAGGAAATTAAATCTAATAAAGATTTGAAGTCATTTTAATTCTATATTTAAAAGCGCTTAACGATTAAAACTAAAACTTACGTTTAAATAAAATTACGTGAGCGTCATGAAATAAAGCGTGAAAATAAAGAAGTAAAATACCTCACGGATATGGAAAATACAATCCTAAGAAACAATTAAACGATGTTGGATTACATCCTAGGGTGTTAAAATGCAATGTTAGGTCACCATCTTATCACAACAATATGTATTTCTAAAGAGAGAAAGTTTTAGTGAGAGAAAGTGGAAGGAACTAATGAATGATTAATGAAAATGATAATTGTAATTAGAACCAACAACCCTCTCTTGTGCGGATAGGCCTATTGGGATTGATTTAATCCTGCTTGTGTTGACCGGTAGGCAAACAAACGCACTATATTTGAACATCTATAGTTTAATGGCAAATTACCTATTAGGGCATCTACTATTTTATGACATTGTTAACGCTTTGATCATGAGCTTAGTGCAACATCCTGCTTTGTTTTCAAAACCTTGTGAGTCTATAGCTCACACTACCAACATAATGTGTTCAACCATTAAACAAACTCTATGAATTTCACTCAACCTTTGTGTTGATGCTTTAAGCATGTATTTCGGTCCATAATGCTCAAGCTGGTACCAAGCAAGATCAAGCATATACATAAATAATTTATCATTCACAAAGCATCAAAACTTTATATTGATGTCTTTTGTAATCAATGGAACCAACTGACCTATTTTGTAAACTCGATATATTTGAATGATAAAGCCTTTTTAAAAACGACTCTTTTAGAGATCGTTTTCTATTATTATGATCACAGCCATCAAGTAATACCGCTTGAATTTCACGCATATCTCGAAATGGGGTGTTAAGATTGGCCGAGCCATAGTTATAGAGAAACGAGTCTAAATAATTAAGACTTAAACTATAATCGCTTTTACAAACAAAAATATTTTATTTCCGCTCTCCGTGCCTTCCATCCTCCATTTAATATGGACTTTCAAGACATGTTATAATAACATGAACATATTAGTATATTGATATATACACTTGAATTATTTAAAGCCCCTAAATATTATAACTATTTTAACATTATAATACTTATTGTAGATATCATGTCTTCTTCCGCTACCCATTATTATCCCGCTGACTCGGATATTGAGGACACTTTTCATCTACCAATGCGCATGTATCACTAATCCACCGACCTATACCCGACATCTTGAACTACTCTTCATCATCGACGATAATTTCTATCTTATTGAAGCATTAACCTCATCTCAAGAAACTACTACTTTTCCATCACCACCACCACCATTTCCTTTTCCATCCCTACATGTGATGAGTTGGATCACTCATTGTGGATAGTACCATGACCACCATTGATTCAACAAGAATGTCGCAGGCACCATAGCATCTCAAATAATCAACACATTCCTTCATGACACACTAAACCAAGAAGTTGCCAATCAACTAGAGTTACTAGGATATTCTAAACCTATAATAGACTAGTGTGATAATACTAGTTATCTTTGTACTTCTAAACCGATTAGACTCGCTTAAGAAAAATCTATGTAATCCATGTAATAGCTAACAGAGTAAACGTTGTAATTACTAAACAAAGTTTCAGCTTAGTAAATTTTAAAAGCTTGTAATAGGTTTCGATTTTGTAAATCAATCAACGTTATATGAATAAAACTCTTGTTTTATGCTATCATGTGTTATGGTTTAAACCTCCAACGTTATTATTCTATCCTTCCAATAAAAATCGTGCTTATTTTACCAACCCTCACTTACGAAATATCTTTATATGATAGAATCATGCCGCCAAAGAAAGCTAAAGCACCGCAACCAATGACTCGCCGCTATTGAGCGGATGATTATCGAACGTGTTACGGCATTAACGCCGAACAGCAAATACGCCACGCTTACGCCATTGCCGCCACGCCAAGCCGCCACCGGCCGGGCCACCCCTGCTACCGAAGCCGCACGCCGTTGCCAATACCGGTTGTCATGCCGCTAGCCACACCTCACTAAACCCATACCGTCAGTTCTGCTTAGGTCGCAAACAATGCAACCAGAGGTTGCTCATACAAAGAATTTATGAGTTGCAAACCCACAAATTTCAAAGGTTCGTAAGAGCTGGTTTAACTCGTTGGTTTGAAAGAATGGATCAGATTCTCAATCGCCGAAATGCAAAGTGACAAAGTTCAATATGCCACCAGACACTACTAGATCGTGCATTATCATGGTGGAATGCGCTTGCTCAACCAATAGGCATCACGAATGCTTATAAAATCTCTTGCTCTAAAGGATTTAATGATCAAGGAGTATTGCCTCGTAGTGAACATGTAAATTGGAAGTGAGTTCGAACCATGTTCTCGCGGTGTCGACATTGCCACTTACAACCGCCGATTTCAAGAATTGGCGATACTATGTCCATCAATGGTTCCAACAACCGAAAAGTCATTGAGAGATATATCCGGGGACTTACGCATCCGTGGAAATGTGACATCGTTTGATCCAAAGTCACTTGATGATGCTAATGTCTCGAATCTCATGGATCAAGCGGTTCGAGCAGGACTATCCGCAGATGTAATCAATAGCAACACTACCACCAACAACACCAACTACCATAACAACAACAACCATGCCGACAACAATAACCACCAAACAACAACAACAAACGACAATGGGACAACAACCAAAGAAACACTCCAACAATCAAACCGCAACACCACCCATCACAATCAATAATCAAAGGCAAGAAATGCCGTAACTTACGCCATCGCCTCAAAGAAGTAGGTATGGGATACGCCGACCCCATCCATATTGAGCTGCAAAATCCATCACTGGGTCCTTGCAAATGCAATAAATGCCAAAAGGGACATCTTGCTAAAGATTGTAGGGCAAGGCTATAGATACCTGGCAATACATACCTACATGCTTCTGTGGGAGAAATAGCACTACAAAAACAATTGCCCTCAAAACCGTGGCAAACAAGGCGGAGGTGCTCGGTAGAGCCTATGTTATGGGCAACGGTGAACCTCAACAAGACCAACTTAGTCACTGCACGTTTCACTCAATAACCATTCTCTAAAGTCTTATTCAATTTTGTGTCGATATGAGCATTATATCTTCCAAAATTGCACCTTTACTTAATATTGCACCAACCACTAAGGATACTCACTATAGTATTGAATTAGCCAATAGAAACTTAGTGAACACCAATTGTACTCCAAACTGTACCTCACCTTTTAGATCACCCATTCAAGATCAATCTCATGCCAATCGAACTTGGAAGTTTCAAGGTTGTTATTGGCATGGATTGGTTGTCAAAACGCAAGCTAACATCAACTCGTGGCGAAAAAGTTGTTCACATTCCTTGTAACAATGAAACTTTGGTCATCCGTGGTGATCAAGTGGAACTCACAAACATCATCTCATGTATGAAACCATGAAGTACATTGAAACAAGGATGTTATGCATTTCTAGCTTATGTTACCGAAGGAATCCAAAGAAAACGACTTGAAGACGCTCCTATCGTCAGAAATTTCCGAAGTTTTCCTACTTACCCACTTCCACCATCCCGCCAAGTAGAGTTTCAAATTGATTTAGTGCTAGAGCGGCCAGCGGCCGCTGCACCCTACACTCAGCACCATCCGAGATGCAAGAACTGCAAATCAAATACAAGAACCTTTGGACAAGGGGTTTATCCGACCTAGTCCCCACCTGAAGGAGCATCACCATCATAACAATTAAATCACGAGGACGTGATTTCAAACGGGGAGACCAGAACCACCCGCATTCGTGCTACTTTTCATTTTCGAGAATTTACTATTCACATTTACTATTCATTTTCACTATTCATCCGTAAAAATTTTATTTCACATTCTCGTAAGATAAATTATTTTAGCAATGTCCCGAGAATTGACAATCGTTAGATCATTTTCGCAAAAGTTATTAAGAAAACATTGTTATAAAAGTTTCATTTTGGACGGTCCACCGCTTAAACATCACGCGATAATCTAAAATCAACTTTGATAATTTTCCTAACATCGAGATAAATTCTTAGATCACTCATGATTAATTTGAGAATTTTAAAAATTCATTTTATGTTACTAAATAAGTTTCAATAAAAACTAAACTTACGTTTAAACAATTCGCCACATTCGGACTTAACGATTCTACACTGTGTTTCTAATATGTTTTTGCATTTTAAATTTTTGGAAAAGTCAAACATATTTCCTCCTCCTTTGACCATAAAGGAATTAACCTTGTACGTTATACATTTCGCATAAATCGCAGAACTTTTAAACTTCAGAATAATCGTTAGTTATCCCGCGTATGACTAAAACCACATTTTGACATCTCATATCACTTTTAGACTAATTTTAGTCTACTCTAAATAAATTCACTGCTTCCCGAAATTTCGTTCTTTCCGATAAACCTGAATTACGCTGCTTGACCCAGATTTTAAGCGCAGCTTTTGCACTCAATGAGACTTATCACTCATTTTATATTTTTAGATGGAGTATAATGATGAGTCTCATCATTCTTGCAAGTTTTGTATTTTTACGATACCCGGCTTTACGCTTTATGGCTTAACGACTTACGGTTGGCATTTAACGGAACCAAACTTACTCTAAACTCTTGATATTATCAAGACTTATCATCTAGGCCACCTACACAGTTATGGCCGACCTAAGGGGAGAGTCATCATATTGGTGGCTTAATCCTAACCATGGATCATTGATCATTACAAGTGTCCTAACTTAACCATGGTTAATAATTAACCCAATATATGGTTAACCAAACTTACCCTCCTATAAATAGGAAGTGAAATACATCATAAACTCCCTCACAAACTGATTTTGGTCGTTCATACCATAAACCACTCACATCTTCCATCATTTGATCTATAAACTCAAGTTTATGCAAGGAAGTTCCAAAGATCGCTACTTCATCAAATCTCTAGCAAGTTTAAGTGATCCTCTTGAGTTTAAATCCACCAAGTCACTTAGTACTTCATCACCAACTCTTCAAGTTTGCAAAGGTGCCAAGGTGTGGAAAGCTAGCTCAATACAAAGTCTTACCCGATCTATCAAAGTCCTATCCTTACTAAAGTTACTCCTTTCTATTTTGAAAGCCAAAAGTTGTAAGAAACTTATCACCACCATCATCTCATCTTTATTATTCATAATCTTAACTATTTCATGCTATATATATAGTTACTATGTTGATTCATGATGTACATATACTCAATCACTTGTTTTAATTCACATATTGTCATAAAGTAACAAACTAGTAAACTAGTCATATTCTACACATGAGAGACCATAAAAACAGTAACATAAGGACTTTATAACTTACATAGACAAGATTAAAAGGTAAACATAGCAATTTGAATCACCCGAACGGACAAACGAGTCAAAAGTTATAAGCAAGAAGTTAGCGAAACCTAAAGCAAATCGCCCATAACTTTCGCTTGAGTTCTGCCCTTTAAAATAGTACTTGGTCCGAATCATCAAAAGTTAAACACGAAGTTGTCCGAACGACGTTTTCCTTCAATAACAAAGAAGCTCGGACCTTGAAAACGCATAAATAGGCCAAAATCTTTCAAAATAGAAACTGCAGAATATAGTCTCATAACTATACTTTTGTCACAACTAAAAGCAAACCAGGCCTAATGGCCATTAGCCAAGACCACGGCCACGGCTAAGGCCAAAGCTAAGTCTCAAGACCATGGAAGTCAAGACCAAAGTCACGGCAAGGCCATGGCTAAAGCCTCGAGGCTTGTTTGAAACGACGAGAACTTGTAAAACTAGATAGTTATTAAAACATGATAAACTTTATGTTATAACAATCTTCACTCAAAACATATGTTGTATTTACTAAGTGCTACAATAGTAGGAGCTTCATGTGAGGGGTTTCATTTGAGTAAAAACGACGAGTTGTCGGATTTACAATTAAAGTGTCCTAGCTCCTAACGCTTATCGCATGACCTCCGAATTATGATGGCCCGAACGGTAGTACGATATCTATAAACTAAATACGCTTTCATATATTAAAGATCTTTCTATAAGCATCAAATGAAAATTTACTACATCATGATCAACATAGGATATATATAGGATGGTTTATGTTTCCAAAACATTATTCCAAACTTAAGTCGCAACATTTCATTTTAGGTTCAATGAAGTCTTCCGACTTATCCATCATCCAAAGTACTTAATATCATCAACTCTGGTGAGTTCAGAGCCCCACTTTCTATTACTTAATTGTTTTACAAACTCTGGGGAGATACATGCTTTATTTTAAATCGAACACATTGCTTTCAAACCGCTTATCTCGAATGTATTATTTGCACTAAGTACCACTATTGCCAATCTTAAGTCCCTACTATCATGAACCATTAATCACTATGAGTGAACGCGAATATTGTGGATAGGCCTATTGGGATTGATTTAATCCCGCTTGTGTTGACCGGTAGGCAAACAAACGCACTATATTTGAACATCTATAGGTTTAATGGCATTACCTATAGGCATCTACATTATTTTATGACAAATGTTAACGCCGGTATCATGAGCTTAGTGCAATAACATCTGCTTTGTTTTCAAAACCTTGGTGTGAGTCTATAGCTCACACTACCAACATAATGTGTTCAACCATTAAACAAACTCTATGAATTTCACTCAACCTTTGTGTTGACAAACATGTATTTCGTGTCCATAATGCTCAAGTCGGTACGGAAGGGCAAGATCAAGGCTATACATAAATAATTTATCATTCACAAAGCATCAAAAACTTTATATTGATGTCTTTTGTAATCAATGGAACCAACTGGACCTATTTTGTAAACTCGATATATTTGAATGATAAAGTTTTAAAACGACTCTTTTAGAGATCGCTTATTATTATACATTTGTGCCATCAAGTACCCGCTTGAATTACCGATATCTCGAAATTGGGGTGTTACAACATCGGAATACACTTCAAGAAGTGAATGACTACCTCAATGAAATCATCGCTTTCAATTTCTCCTTTTGTCTTGAAGTGAAAACACCGGTGGTGCTCCTAGACTAGAATTCACCGAGTGGTTCCCATGCGAGTTACTTTTGATCCGTTGTTGACTTGACACTAAATCACACCTTATTGCCATAGCGATATAGGTATTTTGAGAATATGCCTTAACGACCAATGGCTAACGATGGCTTTGATGGGCGGTTTTGCTAGAACAGTAATAATGAGATCTATTTTAGTAAATGATGAAGAGAAAAGGTGACATAGATCACGAAGCTCAACAAACTCTTGAAATAATGGAAGTCGCTTGAGAAAAGTCAAGGAAAGAGACAAACAATTGGAAGCAAAGGATGTATGCAATGAGGCATCCTAATAGACCGGTAAACTTGAACCTTGTTCCAACGACCCGATCAATTCGACCGGTACTCACATCTATTTTCATTTTTCAACTCTTTAACAACAAGAGAAAACCATTGTTCAATCTTTGACAACATGAAAACCAAAGCTCGCCCTCCTCTCTATCTATCCGAGGATGGAAGTGCTGAGTCCTTTGTGTCCCTCCAACCAAGAATGGGCCGCAATCAATATTTTCTCTCATGCCTTTCTTCGCTCATGGTTCGATATAATGTGTCCTATAGAGGAACCACACCAATCCATTCGAACTTGGTGGTTAAACTCACTGCAGTTGAAGATACTATAGGGAGGTCGTGGAAAACTTAGCTCGACGCCAGATGATAAAAACTTCACACCTCCCGCTCTTCATACTTTTTCAATATGAAAAAAAGAAAAAAGGTCTTCTTATTCAAACCCCAATTATGACATCCCTCTCTCCCACTTCACCCGAACTACTGCTCTTATAGAGATAAAGGCGCCCGACATCTTCTTAACCAATGGTAGAGGATATCTTTTTTGAGGGTACCACGGGGAACATCCAGTGGAGACGGATGGGGCATGTAGCTCGGAGATTAGAGCACGTGGCTACGAACCAATGTTGGGGTTCAATACCTCCTCCCCCACAACCGCCCAAAAGGCCCAATAAGGAAGGCCTTTCCTCTAGGGGTAGAAAACCATGATCGAGATAGCATCAAAAGCTATGGAACTCGGGGTGCTGGCGTCAAAATGGAATGGCCTTTATTTATTTTTCTCGTAAATGTCACACATAGTACGCCCTTATCAACGATTTTTTACGCCCATAACTCTTCCTCACCGTGATCGCGAATAGCGAAAGCAAGCAAGTATTAGTATCACAAAATGCTCTTGTCATTAATATGTTTGCCGCAATTGCGCCTCTCGGGAAAATCAATGATCGATCTTTGATGCAATCGCTAGTACCAAGACATCCGAGAATTCTTAATCGATAGTTGTAAATAGCCCAAGGCTATGGAACAAAGGAGTTTCCCATACCACACCTGGCGATGATGGTGATTTTCAAATCTCCTCAAGTAGGATTCGAACCTCGACCAATCGGTTAACATCCGACCACTCTACAACTTAGCTATTGAGGAACAAGGGAGATTCTATCTCATGAGTTCCATTCCGCTCTCAACCCATGACCAATATGAGCTCAAAGCTTCCTTCAGAATCTCGAAACTTCTTCATTAGGGCTCTTTTCCATGCCTCATTTCATAGGAACCTCGAAATGGCTATTTCACTATATTCCATCCATATCCCCATTCCACTCTTTTAATATCCTTTTGATATCATTAACGTAATGTATGTCATTTCAAGTCTATCTCTTCTATTTTTTCTATATATGGAAAGTTTCAAATCATCATATCATAATCCGTAAATTGCAATAGAAAAGAAAAGGAGGTTTGCGATGATTTTGAAATCTTTTCTACTAGGTAATCTAGTATCCTTGTGCATGAAGATAATCAATCTCGGTCATTGGGTCGGACTCTATTATGAAGGGTTGGCATAATAAAATGACATTTAAAGTCGACAAACGACACGAGCCGTAAGGTTGGTGTCTCAACCGTTCGGAGGTCTCAACCTTAGTGACTCAACTCGCGCCGGAACCGAACATGTGCGACTTCAACCTTGGTTTGGCGATGTAACTTGTGTTATCTCGAACCTTGGGTTGATGATGCGTGCAGACTTCTTTACTAAACTTAATACACAACTCTTTTTTTTCTTTTAATGAACATTTGATCTTTTCTTCATGCTCTGAACCTTTATTACTTGAGTCTTTATCTTCGATAGGCTTCCCAAGGACTTTGTTATGGATGGAATCTTCCTTTGTGCACATGCTCTTGATTTGTCGACTTTTCTTCGCCTTTCTTATTATTTCCTTTGATTTAGTTGTACCGGACTAATACATCTTTTGTATTTTTAAGCAAACGTCAATAAACATTTAACTAAATTATTTCTATATAAACACAAATAGTTCTCAATCTTAATTTATTAATACATACACGTTTTATGCGATTTTAAGTTTGGCAGGTTTGCTCAATACAGTTTTTATCAATAAATATATTGTCAATTTCAGTGCAACGACGATGAATGTACTTGCCCGATACATTAATCTCCAATTTTTAATATCAATTTTTTTCTGTGAATGTTTTATATTAACAATATTATGTTTTGATAAATTATGTTTTATCTTAAGGTGGATACTTTTTTTCTTCAATTGTATTTATATATTATCTTATTTTATTCATATTATCTTATTTTAATGAATATGATATTTATTTATTAAACCAAGACTAATCTAACAAAAATTAAACCTAAAGTCTCGTATGGCACAAGGATCTAAAACTAGTACCATTAAAGAGGGGGTTAATTGTTTAAATCAAAGGTTGATAGTGGCGGCTTCGGTCACCCTTGTTATCTCAGGTGTCACATGATCTTCTATATGAGAGCTCAGAGTTACGTGACCGCAATACATTAAAACAAATCACAAAAATTAATTAAAACACTCACATACAAAACTATATAAAAGTACATATCCAAAGTAAGTACTAAAGCGACCCTATGAGGCAAAAATCATTGGGGACGCTCGCTTCGAGTTCAAGTTTAAAGGTTGTATAGACTCAAGTTTAAAGTCAACATTCATTCGAGCTTAAAATTAATTAATATCTTACTAATGTTTAAAACCAACACCGGCACTGAGTTCATGGTGATTGGATATCTTGTTGAAGTTTTGACGAACAAAGTTTTTCCATTAGTATTTATTTACGATGACAATTAATTTACATATAGCGAAAATATTTTTGCATGCATGGCAAACTCGTTGAAGTTCTCGAGATGATAATATCTTATCTTAGTCCACATCCAACTCTTTTTCTTTTTCTTATTTTGAAATTTCAAACACAAGAAAGCATTTAATTTTGATGTGTTTAAGAATTTGAGGATTAAACACGATTTAATCTGCATGAAAATAATATGAGTTATGAGTATAAACGAAAGTAATAATAAAAGTTTATAGTTTCCATATATAGTTTTATTAATTTTAACTTTAAAAATGGGTTTTCCTTTATATATAGTATAGATTATATTAATTAAATCGCTACCAATCAATATGTAGTGTTGATGCATAAATTAATTGTATATATAGCTTAATTAGTTGTATTTGCTTAAAATCTATATATAGAAATCTTTTAAAAAAATGGAAAATGGAGGGTCAAAGATGCATTATATGTTGTTTAGATAAGACTAGACAAATGCCATGGAAATTAATGTGATATAATGGAAAATAATTATACTTGTAACTTGTGGTTATGTGACCCTTGATGCAATACTTAAGGTTTTAATTTATAGTCATTACGAGAAAAAAAAATGTATGAGTTAGAAATGAAAATGATAAAAGTTTGAGGATGAAAAATATTTAAATTGTTAATTTAGTAATAGATGTTAGTTACCATTTTTAATCAATGGTACATCGGTATAACACATTACGTACTATTTTTAAGTTTTTAGTTTTCAAAACAAATTATCCATGCTTTGTATTATTAGATATAGATAATTCTCTTTAGGAATATTTTGGAAAGTTGAGGGCAAAATCGAAAGTTTAATTGATGTTTTGTGTTTTTGGTAGTATATAAACCAACGAGAGGGAGGGAGGCGCCTAATCCAATATCCCTTTGCCAAAAGACGATGGTGCAAGGAAACAGAGTAGGCTATTAGAAAAGAAGAAGATCGAATAAGCTTATTACCGATTGCTTACTTGTTGATGATATCATCTCTCGTTTACCTTACGATGCTATTAGAACAGTACACCTCGAAACGATGGCAACGATTTGGCCTCAACTTCCTAATCTCATTATTATACGTTATTATACGGATGATTTCCCGATTCCATTCGTCCATCCAAAGAATTACAAGCCAATCAAACAACCTCTCAAGAAATTCAAACTGCATGTCTATTACTCCAATGAGACTAAATCTCAAATCAACAATTTATTCGTAATGTTATTAATCATAACGCTCAAGAGTTTGATTTTGATCCGCTTCTTGGCATATTATCGACAATGGGTTTGTTTTACCTGAGTTTTTTTTCATCTGTTCAAGTTTTATTCATCTCACATTGTCTTTGTGCACATTTGAACAAGCCATATGTCGTTAGTTGGGAAAACCTCATGACTTTGCATATTGAACGAGCGTAAAATAGACCAAGATGTGATTAATAATATTTTATCCGAACTCCTCGCTTGGAAACTTTGGAGCTGGCTGAATGCGATGGTCTGAAACGGATTGATGTCACTAACAAAAGTGTTAAGAACTTGGCGCTCATTGGTAACTTAAGTGGTGTAGTCCAAATCAATGCCCCTTATATTTTGTCACTAGCATTCAAAGGAAATTGTTGTTGCAAAATCTTGTGTTGCTAAATGTTTCTTCCGAATTAAAGCTGAACTAGATTATTCCAAAAGGCTATATAATCAGCCTAAGAAAAGGCAGGAAAAGATGCTCAAAAGATTTATACTACGCCTTGGCCATGTCAAGGAGGTTGAAATTGGGAAAGATGCTCAAAGGTAAAACTTTTTTTTTTTTTTTTTTTTTTTTTACTTTGCATCGTAGTGATTGTTTGGAATGCATTTTGATTGTGAGTTTGTGACTAATGTGACTTGTATGTATGGAAACAAATAATTTGACATAACTGTCACCTGCCTCCTCTCCTCCTCAAATCTCATATATGTTTTACTGTGATAAAACACATCAAACAAGTTAGAAAGGACTATAAGTTATACCAATTCTTTTTTTTTTTTTAATGTTCCCTACAGAAACTCACAACATTAGATTAATGATTCATGGTTTTTGTTATTAAACAGACATTTTCATGTCCAGCAGTGTAAGTTTCATTATATTGACATAGAGGTATAAATGCTTGTTTTGTTTCTTCTTTCTTGTCACAATGTTGAGCACATAACCACATGGTGTTATCATTGTAAGTATGTTTAACATTTTAGATTCTTGCACAAAGGGAACGCAACTTGTTAATTCCATGTGGGCTTGATTTTTGATTTTAGCTGTTCTACTATTTTTCTTAACGTGAGGATGATGTTTAAAAACAAAACACAATTACAAAAGTATTTAAACTCAGGTTTTTATAAACCAAACAGCTTTTAGAATAATCATACCCATATTTATTCCACCAATTTATCAACCTCATACCCATAGTGAACCCTTTACGGAAGCCAAACACCACCTTAGACTTATACTGAAAATCATCATACCATATTTGTATATTGTACAAGAAACTATGAACCAGTCCCAACATACCTTGTCACAGACAACGAGTAGGTACTTACTTGTTGATTGTCTTTGTCGTGGATGCTTTGTTAATTAGCTGCTTAGAAACGAATTCTTGGAGTATGAATGTCTTTCTTTCTTCCTCTTGAAAGTGTCTCTTTAATTATTCTGGGGTGTGATTGCAAGTTCCATTTTCAGTGTGCCTTCTAAACAGTTAATTTATACATGGATTGCACCATTCTCATTTTGTTCTCTTCTCGTTGCTCTTATTTATTGGCAGGTTTTCACCGTTTGAAAGCTAAAGGTCTCATTTTTCCATCAAACATTAAGTATCCCGACTCGGACTCAGACTCAGACTCAGACTCGGCTCGGGCTTGGGCTTGACTGACTCGGACTCGGACTCAGACTCAGACTGGACTCGACTAAGATTAACCAATACTCATTTTGTCCATCGAACTTGAAGGTTATGTATGTTACATTACCTTTATATCCTTTACACAATTTGATGGAGCTAGATGATTGGTTTGATTGTGATTCAATTAAAAGCAAAGTTTTGAGGTGTTATTGCTAGACATGGTTACTGTTTTCAAGATGATAAACTGATGACGTTGGAATGTTATTGCTAGACATGGTTACTATTCTCTAAAAGAAATCTATTAAATATTTTAAGTTTCTCTCGGCTCTTTTGTTTCCTACCGATCCTAAATCCTAATCCTATTCGAAACCATAGACAATCCAAACGCACCAAGGTTTCAAAACTACTTATGTTAGTGTATTCATTACATAACAAAGACAAAAGTGAAATGTTTAGTCATTCTAACAGGAAAATATAAAACGATAATAAAACACAACTAAGCAAAGTCGAGTCACGTGACCCATATATTTAAATTTGACTAATAGTTTTCACACAAATACTTTCTTAAAATTTATTCATCGTTAGTTTTTCTTTTTCATATGAAATATAAATATATTTCATTTCATTAAAACAAATATATTTCATTGCATCAAAAAAAAGGCTAGGGGTGGAATAAGATAAGTCAGAATTTTGGTGATTGAATTTTCTCCAAAAGATCAGTTTGTCCAACAAGAAATAATGAAAGATTATTAAGAATGAAAATCAAAAAAAGAAAGCCAGAATCAATGATATCATCATCATCACCACCCGCGTCCGATCCAATCCAGATTTCTTGCGGCTACCATCATCGCCATCTAATGTGTGCCCCGTCCGACTCATTTATTCCATGTCCCGCTGTTCAGGACAACTTGTATGCGGTGTTAATAATGTAACATATTGGTGCGGATGTGCAGAGGCCAAATGCAGGTACACGTGTCACCAACATTGATTTTGTGAATATGTGAGTTCACATTCTTGGCTTTTTCTCCTCGGTTTCTTAGTCTTATTCGCTTCCTCGAACCCCTCTCCCATTCTCGTTTTCGGTCTCATAGGCTTAATCATTCGTGATAATAATGAGATCACTGTTTTAGTAAATGATGTAGAGGAAAGTGGTGACATAAATCCACAAGAAGCTCAACAAACTCTTGAAATAGTGAAGCTGAAGGAAATAGACAAGCAATTGGAAGTGCAGTGATGTAGAGAAGACTAAAATCAATGACAAATTTATTAACTTGTGATTCATAAGTACAAAATGGGCCTAAAGGGTATTGTTTTCACTAGTTTAAACATTTATTGGGCTGAGCCCATTCAATATAAATGGGTTTTATGTTTGTTAAATGAAAATAACTTTTAAAATTTCATGCAATATAAACTTTCCATTGTTTAACCAAAACAAATTATTATTGTATCCATGTATTAATCTAGTATTAATTTCGTAATTTCTTTTATACAATGTATGTATCAATGTATGATATAGATGATAATTAGTTAAAATACCCAAAACAGAAGTTTTAGCGAGAAAATGTATTAAAATCCCAAAATCGAGCAACCAGATTGATCTCGCGCGCTTAGTGAATAAGAAGTTGCGACGCACAAGCGTACCGCTTAACGGCGGCCATCAAATTTCATGCACTTTTATTATATATATACGAACACAATATAAGACTCCGAATTAATAATCACGACTACTTATACATAGAGGCAGAGTTTAAACCGGTTTTCAAAACCGACGACAAAACCGAACTTTTCAACAAAACCGTTTTTACAAACCGAACCGTTTTAGTAAACCGAACCTGTACCGGCTTAAGTTTTTCCATGGACCGCTTTTACCGGTTTAAAATCAAAACTGGTTGAAAAACCGTTAAACCGATGGCGAAATCGCTAAAACCGTTTAAATCAAACCGTTTAAAACCGTCAACGAAAGTCAAACTAGCTGTCAGATTGAATGGCTAAAACCGGTGAACAAGTAAACCGCTTTTAAACCGTCAACGAAGTCAAACTATCCGCTGATTTGAATACGGCGAAACCTAAAACGTCAAAACCGTTTTAAAACGGCCGCTTGCTTTTTAAACCGGCTCACTGAAATTGTGATCAGAAGTACAAAGGGTTTATGACATGTTTTTTACCGTTTTTTCTGTCTTTTTTTGATAAGTCTTACCCGATCTATCAAAGTCCTATCCTTACTAAAGTTACTCCTTTCTATTTTGAAAGCCAAAAGTTGTAAGAAACTTATCACCACCATCATCTCATCTTTATTATTCATAATCTTAACTATTTCATGCTATATATATAGTTACTATGTTGATTCATGATGTACATATACTCAATCACTTGTTTTAATTCACATATTGTCATAAAAGTAACAAACTAGTAAACTAGTCATATTCTACACATGAGAGACCATTAAAACAGTAACATAAGGACTTTATAACTTACATAATATGGTAGACAAGATTAAAAGGTAAACATAGCAATTTGAATCACCGAAGCGGACAAACGAGTCAAAAGTTATAAGCAAAAGAAGTTAAGCGAAACCTAAACGCCGAAACGCCCATAACTTTCTGTCTTGAGTTCTGCCCTTTTAAAATAGTACTTCTGGTCCGAATCATCAAAAGTTAAAACACGAAAGTTGTCCGAACGACGTTTTCCTTCAATAACAAAGAAGCTCGGACCTTGAAAACGCATAAATAGGCCAAAATCTTTCAAAATAGAAACTGCCGTAAATATAGTCTCATAACTATACTTTTGTCACAACTAAAAGCAAACCAAGAGGCCTAATGGCCATTAGCCAAGACCACGGCTACGGCTAAGGCCAAAGCTAAGTCTCAAGACCATGGAAGTCAAGACCAAAGTCACGGCAAGGCCATGGCTAAAGCCTCGAGGCTTGTTTGAAACGACGAGAACTTGTAAAACTAGATAGTTATTAAAACATGATAAACTTTATGTTATAACAATCTTCACTCAAAACATATGTTGTATTTACTAAGTGCTACAATAGTAGGGAGCTTCATGTGAGGGGTTTCATTTGAGTAAAACGTATCGACGAGTTGCTGGATTTACGAATTAAAGTGTCCTAGCTCCTCGAACGTTTACTGCATGACCTCTGAATTATGATGGCCCGAACGGTAGTACGATATCTATAAACTAAATACGTTTTCATATATTAAAGATCTTTCTATAAGCATCAAATGAAAATTTACTACATCATGATCAACATAGGAATATATATAGGATGGTTTATGTTTCCCTAAAACATTATTCCAAACTTAAGTCGCAACATTTCATTTTTAGGTTGCACGTAGAAGTCTTCCGACTTATCCATCATCCGTTAAAGTACTTAATATCATCAACTCTTGGTGAGTTCAGAGCCCACTTTCTATTACTTAATTGTTTTACAAACTCTTGGGGAGATACATGCTTTATTTTAAATCGAACACATTGCTTTCAAACTGTATGCTTATCTCGAATGTATTATTTGCACTAAGTACCACTATTGCCAATCTTAAGTCCCTACTATCATGAACCATTAATCACTTGCGGTGAACGCGAATATTGTGGATAGGCCTATTGGGATTGATTTAATCCCGCTTGTGTTGACCGGTAGGCAAACAAACGCACTATATTTGAACATCTATAGGTTTAATGGCAAATTACCTATTAGGGCATCGGTTACTATTTTATGACAAATGTTAACGCTTTCGGTATCATGAGCTTAGTGCAATAACATCTGCTTTGTTTTCAAAACCTTGGTGTGAGTCTATAGCTCACACTACCAACATAATGTGTTCAACCATTAAACAAACTCTATGAATTTCACTCAACCTTTGTGTTGACAGCTTTAAGCATGTATTTCAGTCCATAATGTCAAGTCGGTACGGAAGGGCAAGATCAGAGGCTATACATAAATAATTTATCATTCACAAAGCATCAAAACTTTATATTGATGTCTTTTGTAATCAATGGAACCAACTGGGACCTATTTTGTAAACTCGATATATTTGAATGATAAAGCCTTTTTAAAACGACTCTTTTAGAGATCGTTTTCTATTATTATATCACAGCCATCAAGTAATACCAGTTTGAATTTCACGCATATCTCGAAATTGGGGTGTTATGATTGGTACCGAGCCATAGTTATAGAGAAACGAGTCTAAATAATTAAGACTTAAACTATAATCGCTTTTACAAACAAAAATATTTTATAGCCTTCCGTTCTCCGTGCCTTCCATCCTCCGCATTTAATATGGACTTTCAAGACATGTTATAATAACATGAACATATTAGTATATTGATATATACACTTGAATTATTTAAAGCATTCCCTAAATATTATAACTATTTTAACATCATAATACTTATTGTAGATATCATGTCTTCTTCCGCCTACCCCATTATTATCCCGTCGACTCGGATATTGAGGACACTTTTCATCTACCAATGCGCATGTATCACTAATCCTACCGACCTATACCCCGACATCTTCGAACTACTCTTCATCATCAGACGATAATTTCTATCTTATTGAAGCATTAACCTCATCTCAAGAAACTACTACTTTTCCATCACCACCACCACCATTTCCCTTTTCCATCCCTACATGTGATGAGTTGGATCACTCATTGTGGATAGTACCATGACCACCATTGATTCAACAAGAATGTCAGCATGGGCACCATAGCATCTCAAAGCTAATCAACACATTCCTTCATGACACACTAAACCAAGAAGTTGCCAATCAACTAGAGTTACTAGGATATTCTAAACCTATAATAGACTAGTGTGATAATACTAGTTATCTTTTGTACTTCTAAACTGATTAGACTCAGTTAAGAAAAATCTATGTAATCCATGTAATAGCTAACGATAAGTAAACGTTGTAATTACTAAACTGAAAGTTTCAGTTAGTAAATTTTGAAGAAGCTTGTAATAGGTTTCGATTTTGTAAATCAATCAACGTTATATGAATAAAACTCTTGTTTTATGCTATCATGTGTTATGGTTTAAACCTCCAACGTTATTATTCTATCCTTCCAGTCGAAAATCGTGCTTATTTTACCAACCCTCTACTTACGAAATATCTTTTATATGATAGAATCATGCCGCCAAAGAAAGCTAAAGCACCGCAACCAATGACTCCGGCCGCTATTGAGCGGATGATTATCGAACAGTGAATGCGGCAATTAACGAGCGAACGAGCACCGCCGCCGCCATGACCGCCCGCCGCCGCCGCCGCCGCCGCCGAAGCCACCTCTCGCCGGAAGCCGCTTGCCGCCGCCGAAGCCGCCGTCACGCCGGTTGAAGCCGCCGCGAATGACCGAAGCCGCTAGGCTTGCCATCGCCACTGAAACCGCCATGACCTTGTTGCTAGCTTGGCTTTGTCTGACTAATGCAACTAGAGGTTGCTCATACAAAGAATTTATGAGTTGCAAACCCACAAATTTCAAAGGTTCAGAAGGAGCCGTGGGTTTAACTCGTTGGTTTGAAAGAATGGATTCTGTATTCTCAATCAGCAAATGCGCTGAAAGTGACAAAGTTCAATATGCCACTTGTACACTACTAGATCAGGCATTATCATGGTGGAATGCAGTTGCTCAACCAATAGGCATCACGAATGCTTATAAAATCTCTTGGGTTGCTCTAAAGGATTTAATGATCAAGGAGTATTGCCCTCGTAGTGAAATACGAAATTGGAAGTGGAGTTCGGAACCATGTTCTCGAGGTGTTGACATTGCCACTTACAACCGCCGATTTCAAGAATTGGCGATACTATGTCCATCAATGGTTCCAACAACCGAAAAGTCATTAGAGAGATATCTCGGGGACTTACGCTTTGTCATCCGTGGAAATGTGACATCGTTTGATCCAAAGTCACTTGATGATGCTATGCGAATGTCTCGAAATCTCATGGATCAAGCGGTTCGAGCAGGACTATCCGAGACGTAATCTCAATAGCAACACTACCACCAACAACACCAACTACCATAACAACAACAACCATGCCGACAACAATAACCACCGAAACAACAACAACAAACGACAATGGGACAACAACCAAAGAAACACTCCCAACAATCAAAACCGCAACACCACCCATCACAATCAATGTAATCAAAGGCAAGAAAATGCGGAACCTATGCCGCTCTCGCCTCAAAGAAGAGGCATGGGATATCTTGGACCCCATCCATATTGTAGTCGGTGCAAAATCCATCACTGGGTCCTTGCAAATGCAATAAATGCCAAAAGTGGGACATCTTGCTAAAGATTGTAGGGGCAAGGCTATAGATACCGGAAGCAATACACAGCCTACATGCTTCGGGTGTGGAGAAATAGGGCACTACAAAAACAATTGCCCTCAAAACCGTGGCAAACAAGGCGGAGGTGCTCGTGGTAGAGCCTATGTTATGGGCAACGGTGAACCTCAACAAGACCCGAACTTAGTCACTGGTACGTTTTCACTCAATAACCATTCTGTTAAAGTCTTATTCAATTTCGGTGCTGATATGAGCATTATATCTTCCAAAATTGCACCTTTACTTAATATTGCACCAACCACTAAGGATACTCACTATAGTATTGAATTAGCCAATAGAAACTTAGTGAACACCAATATTGTACTCCAAAACTGCACCCTCAACCTTTTAGATCACCCATTCAGCATCAATCTCATGCCAATCGAACTTGGAAGTTTCAAGGTTGTTATTGGCATGGATTGGTTGTCAAAACGTCAAGCTAACATCAACTGTGGCGAAAAAGTTGTTCACATTCCTTGTAACAATGAAACTTTGGTCATCCGTGGTGATCAAGTGGAACTCACAGAAACATCATCTCATGTATGAAAACCATGAAGTACATTGAAACAAGGATGTTATGCATTTCTAGCTTATGTTACCGAGAAGGAATCCAAAGAAAACGACTTGAAGACGCCCTATCGCTCAGAAATTTCCGAAGTTTTCCCGAATACTTACCCGCACTTCCACCATCCCGCCAAGTAGAGTTTCAAATTGATTTAGTGCTAGGAGCGCGCCAGCGGCGGCCGCACCCTGCTGAACTAGCACCATCCGAGATGCAAGAACGGCAAATCAAATACAAGAACCTTCGGACAAGGGGTTTATCCGACCTAGTCCCTACCTTTTGAAGGAGCATCACCATCATAACAATTAAATCACGAGGACGTGATTTCTCAAACGGGAGACCAGAACCACCCGCATTTTCGTGCTACTTTTCATTTTCGAAATTTACTATTCACATTTACTATTCATTTTCACTATTCATCCGTAAAATTTTATTTCACATTCTCGTAAGATAAATTATTTTAGCAATGTCCCGAGAATTCGACAATCGTTAGATCATTTTCGCAAAAGTTATTAAGAAAACATTGTTATAAAAGTTTCATTTTGGACGGTCCACCGCTTAAACATCACGCGATAACGAAAATCAACTTTGATAATTTTCCTAACATCGATAAATTCTTAGATCACTCATGATTAATTTGAGAATTTTAAAAATTCATTTTATGTTACTAAATAAGCCCTCAATTGAAAAAACTAAACTTACGTTTTAAACAATTACGCTTACATTCGGACTTAACGATTCCTACACTGTGTTTCTAATATGTTTTGGCATTTTAAATTTTTGGAAAAGTCAAACATATTTCCTCCTCCTTTGACCATAAAGGAATTAACCTTGTACGTTATACATTTCGCATAAATCGCAGAACTTTTAAACTTCAGAAATAATCTTAAGTTATCCCGCGTATGACTGAAAACCACATTTTGACATCTCATATCACTTTTAGACTAATTTTAGTCTACTCTAAATAAATTCACGGTCGTTTCCGAAATTTCGTTCTTTTCCGATAAACTGCGATTACGCGTTTTTGACCAGATTTCCGACTTTAAGCGTTTTGCACTCAATGAGACTTATCACTCATTTTATATTTTAGATGGAGTATAATGATGAGTCTCATCATTCTTGCAAGTTTTGTATTTTTACGATACCCGGTTTTACGTTTTATGGCTTAACGACTTACGGTTGGCATTTAACGGAACCAAAACTTACTCTAAACTCTTGATATTATCAAGACTTATCATCTAGGCCACCTACACAAGTTATGGCCGACCTAAGGGGGGAGAGTCATCATATTGGTGGCTTAATCCTAACCATGGATCATTTTGATCATTACAAGTGTCCTAACTTAACCATGGTTAATAATTAACCCAATATATGGTTAACCAAACTTACCCTCCTATAAATAGGAAGTGAAATACATCATAAACTCCCTCACAAACTGATTTTGGTCGTTCATACCATAAACCACTCACATCTTCCATCATTTGATCTATAAACTCCAAGTTTATGCAAGGAAGTTCCAAAGATCAAGCTACTTCATCAAATCTCTAGCAAGTTTAAGTGATCCTCTTGAGTTTAAATCCACTCAAGTCACTTAGTACTTCATCACCAACTCTTCAAGTTTGCAAAGGTGCCAAGGTGTGGAAAGCTAGCTCAATACAAAGTCTTACCCGATCTATCAAAGTCCTATCCTTACTAAAGTTACTCCTTTCTATTTTGAAAGCCAAAAGTTGTAAGAAACTTATCACCACCATCATCTCATCTTTATTATTCATAATCTTAACTATTTCATGCTATATATATAGTTACTATGTTGATTCATGATGTACATATACTCAATCACTTGTTTTAATTCACATATTGTCATAAAGTAACAAACTAGTAAACTAGTCATATTCTACACATGAGAGACCATTAAAACAGTAACATAAGGACTTTATAACTTACATAATATGGTAGACAAGATTAAAAGGTAAACATAGCAATTTGAATCACCCGAAACGGACAAACGAGTCAAAAGTTATAAGCAAAAGTTAAGCGAAACCTAAACGCCGAAACTGCCCATAACTTTCTGTCTTGAGTTCTGCCCTTTTTAAAATGGTACTTCTGGTCCGAATCATCAAAAAGTTAAAACACGAAAGTTGTCCGGAACGACGTTTTCCTTCAATAACAAAGAAGCTCGGACCTTGAAAACGCATAAATAGGCCAAAATCTTTCAAAAATAGAAACTGCCGTAAATATAGTCTCATAACTATACTTTTGTCACAACTAAAAGCAAACCAAGAGGCCTAATGGCCATTAGCCAAGACCACGGCTACGGCTAAGGCCAAAGCTAAGTCTCAAGACCATGGAAGTCAAGACCAAAGTCACGGCAAGGCCATGGCTAAAGCCTCGAGGCTTGTTTGAAACGACGAGAACTTGTAAAAACTAGATAGTTATTAAAACATGATAAACTTTATGCTATAACAATCTTCACTCAAAACATATGTTGTATTTACTAAGTGCTACAATAGTAGGGAGCTTCATGTGAGGGGTTTCATTTGAGTAAACGTGTCGACGAGTTCTTTGGATTTACAATTAAAGTGTCCTAGCTCCTAACGCGTTCTTGCATGACCTCTCGAATTATGATGGCCCGAACGGTAGTACGATATCTATAAACTAAATACGTTTTCATATATTAAAGATCTTTCTATAAGCATCAAATGAAAATTTACTACATCATGATCAACATAGGAATATATATAGGATGGTTTATGTTTCCCTAAAACATTATTCCAAACTTAAGTCGCAACATTTCATTTTTAGGTTGCACGTAGAAGTCTTCCGACTTATCCATCATCCGTTAAAGTACTTAATATCATCAACTCTTGGTGAGTTCGTAGCCCCACTTTCTATTACTTAATTGTTTTACAAACTCTTGGGGGAGATACATGCTTTATTTTAAATCGAACACATTGCTTTCAAACTGTATGCTTATCTGAATGTATTATTTGCACTAAGTACCACTATTGCCAATCTTAAGTCCCTACTATCATGAACCATTAATCACTTGCGAGTGAACGCGAATATTGTGGATAGGCCTATTGGGATTGATTTAATCCGTTTGTGTTGACCGGTAGGCAAACAAACGCACTATATTTGAACATCTATAGGTTTAATGGCAAATTACCTATTAGGGCATCGGTTACTATTTTATGACAAATTAACGCTTTCGGTATCATGAGCTTAGTGCAATAACATCTGCTTTGTTTTCAAAACCTTGGTGTGAGTCTATAGCTCACACTACCAACATAATGTGTTCAACCATTAAACAAACTCTATGAATTTCACTCAACCTTTGTGTTGACAGCTTTAAGCATGTATTTCGTGTCCATAATGTCGGAAGTCGATACGGAAGGGCAAGATCAAGAAGGCTATACATAAATAATTTATCATTCACAAAGCATCAAAACTTTATATTGATGTCTTTTGTAATCAATGGAACCAACTGGGACCTATTTTGTAAACTCGATATATTTGAATGATAAAGTTTTTAAAACGACTCTTTTAGAGATCGTTTTCTATTATTATGATTGTTGTGCCATCAAGTAATACCCGCTTTGAATTCACGCTGCATATCTCGAAATTGGGGGTGTTACAACATCGGGAATACACTTCTCAGTAAGTGAATGACTACCTCAATGAAATCATCGTCTTCAATTTCTCCTTTTGTCTTGAAGTGAAAACACTGGTGGTGCTCCTAGACTAGAATTCACCGAGTGGTTCCCATGTGAGTTACTTTTGGATCTGTTGTTGACTTGGCGTATTACCAAATCACACTCTTATTGCCATAGCAGTAGATATAGGTATTTTGAGAATATGCCTTAACGACCAATGGCTAACGATGGCTTTGATGGGCGGTTTTGCTAGAACAGGTAATAATGAGATCACTATTTTAGTAAATGATGAAGAGAAAAGTGGTGACATAGATCCACAAGAAGCTCAACAAACTCTTGAAATAGCGGAAGCGCTGAGAAAAGTCAAGGAAAGAGACAAACAATTGGAAGTGCGATGATGTATGCAATGAGGCATCCTAATAGACCGGTAAACTTGAACCTTGTTCCAACATGACCCGATCAATTCGATCGGGTACTCGCCATCTATTTTCATTTTTCAACTCTTTAACAACAAGAAAAAACCATTGTTCAATTCTTTGACAACATGAAAAACCAAAGCTCGGCCCTCCTCTCTATCTATCCGAGGGATGGAAGTGCGAGTCCTTTAGTGTCCCTCCACCAAGAATGGGGCCTCGCAATCAATATTTTCTCTCATGCCTTTCTTCGTTCATGGTTCGATATAATGTGTCCTAGGCGTAGAGGAACCACACCAATCCATTCGAACTTGGTGGTTAAACTCTCTGCAGTGAAGATACTATAGGGAGGTCGTGCGGAAAACTTAGCTCGACGCCAGATGATAAAAACTTCACACCTCCGTTCTTCATACTTTTTCAATATGAAAAAAAAGAAAAAAAAAGGTCTTCTTATTCAAAACCCCAATTATGACATCCCTTCTCTCCCACTTCACACCTCGGAACGCGCCGTTCTTATAGAGATAAAGGCGCTCTGACATCTTCTTAACCAATGGTTGGGGAGAGCATAGGTTCCTTTTTTGAGGGTACCACGGGGAACAGATCCAGTGGAGACGGAGTGGGGCATGTAGCTCAGAGGATTAGAGCACGTGGCTACGAACCACGATGTTGGGGGTTCGAATACCTCCTCCCCCACAACCGGCCCAAAAGGCCCAATAAGGGAAGGGCCTTTCCCTCTAGGGGTAGAAAAACCATGATCGAGATAGCGTACCAAAAGCTATGGAACTTGGGTGTGGGGCTTTCGTCAAAATGGAATGGCCTTTTTATTTATTTTTCTCGTAAATGCTTGAAGCATTACACATAGTACGCCCCTTATCAACGTATTTTTTTTATGCGCCCATAACTCTTCCTCAGCCAGGATTGGGCAGAATAGCAGAGCAAGTACAAGTATTAGTATCATAACAAAAATGCGTTCCTTGTCATTAATATGTTTGCTTTCGGCAATTGTGGCCTCTCGGGAAAATCAATGACTGCATCTTTGATGCACTGCTAGTACCAGTACATCTGAGAATTCTTAATTGGATAGTTGTAAATAGCCCCAAGGCTATGGAACAAAGGAGTTTCCCATACCTACACCAGGGCGATGATGGTGATTTTCAAATCTCCTCAAGTAGGATTCGAACCTACGACCAATCGGTTAACATCCGACCACTCTACAACTTAGCTATTGAGGAACAAGGGGAGATTCTATCTCATAGAGTTCCATTCCCGTTCTCAACCCATGACCAATATGAGCTCAAAGCTTCCTTCGTAACTCTCGAAACTTCTTCATTAGTGGCTCTTTTCCATGCCTCATTTCATAGGGAACCTCGAAATGGCTATTTCACTATATTCCATCCATATCCCCATTCCACTCTTTTAATATCCTTTTGATATCATTAACGTAACAGATGTCATTTCAAGTCTATCTCTTTCTATTTCTTTTCTATATATGGAAAGTTTCAAATCATCATATCATAATCCAGAAATTGCAATAGAAAAGAAAAAGGGAGGTTTGCGATGATTTTGAAATCTTTTCTACTAGGTAATCTAGTATCCTTGTGCATGAAGATAATCAATTCGGTCATTGTGGTCGGACTCTATTATGAAGGGTTGGCATAATAAAAATGACATTTAAAGCTGACAAACGACACGAGCCGTAAGGTTGGTGTCTCAACCGTGTGCTGGAGGTCTCAACCTTAGTGACTCAACTGCGGTGGGAGGCGAACATGTGTGCGGACTTCAACCTTGGTTTGGCGATGTAACTTGTGTGTTATTTCGAACCTTGGGTTGATGATGTGTGCTAGACTTCTTTACTAAACTTAATACACAACTCTTTTTTTCTTTTAATGAACATTTGATCTTTTCTTCATGCTCGGAACCTTTATTACTTGAGTCTTTATCTTGATAGGCTTCCCAAGGACTTTGTTATGGATGGAATCTTCCTTTGTGCACATGCTCTTGATTTGTCGACTTTTCTTCGCCTTTCTCATTATTTCCTTTGATTTAGTTGTACGGACCCGAATACATCTTTTGTACCTTTTAAGCATAAAGCGTCAATAAACATTTAACTAAATTATTTCTATATAAACACAAATAGTTCTCAATCTTAATTTATTAATACATACACGTTTTATGCGATTTTAAGTTTGGCGGTGTTTGCTCAATACGCTTTTATCAATAAATATATTGTCAATTTCAATTGCAACGACGATGAATGTACTTGCCCGATACATTAATCTCCAATTTTAATATCAATTTTTTCTCGTGAATGTTTTATATTAACAATATTATGTTTTGATAAATTATGTTTTATCTTAAGGTGGATACTTTTTCTTCAATTGTATTTATATATTATCTTATTTTATTCATATTATCTTATTTTAATGAATATGATATTTATTTATTAAACCAAGACTAATCTAACAAAAATTAAACCTAAAGTCTCGTGCGTGCACAAGGATCTAAAACTAGTACCAATTAAAGAGGGGGTTAATTGTTTAAATCAAAGGTTGATAGTAATGGCGGCTTGGTCACCCTTGTTATCTCGGTGTCACATGATCTTCTATATGAGAGCTCAGAGTTACGTGATGCGATCACATTAAAACAAATCTCACAAAAATTAATTAAAAACACTCACATACAAAACTATATGCAAAAGTACATATCCAAAAGTAAGGCCGGCTAAGCGACCCTATGAGGCAAAAATCATTGGGGACGCGTTCGTTTGAGTTCAAGTTTAAAGGTTGTATAGACTCAAGTTTAAAGTCAACATTCATTTGAGCTTAAAAATTAATTAATATCTTACTAATGTTTAAAACCAACACCGGCGGTACACCGAGCCTTGCGGTGACGGATATCTTGTTGAAGTTTTGACGAACAAAGTTTTTCCATTAGTATTTATTTACGATGACAATTAATTTACATATAGCGAAAATATTTTTGCATGCATGGCAAACTGTTGAAGTTCTGAGATGATAATATCTTATCTTAGTCCACATCCAACTCTTTTTTCTTTTCTTATTTTGAAATTTCAAACACAAGAAAGCATTTAATTTTGATGTAGTTTAAGAATTTGAGGATTAAACACGATTTAATCTGCATGAAAATAATATGAGTTATGAGTTATAAACGAAAGTAATAATAAAAGTTTATAGTTTCCATATATAGTTTTATTAATTTTTAACTTTAAAAAATGTGGGTTTTCCTTTATATATAGTATAGATTATATTAATTACAACTGCTTACCAATCAATATGTGTAGCTGTTGATGCATAAATTAATTGTATATATAGCTTAATTAGTTGTATTTGCTTAAAATCTATATATAGAAATCTTTAAAAAAAAATGGAAAATGGAGGGTCAAAGATGCATTATATGTTGTTTAGATAAGACTAGACAAATGCCTGCAAAGCGTACGTGATATAATGGAAAATAATTATACTTGGTAACTTGTGGTTCTGATGTGACCCTTGATGCAATACTTAAGGTTTTAATTTATAGTCATTACGAGAAAAAAAAAATGTATGAGTTAGAAATGAAAAATGATAAAAGTTTGAGGATGAAAAAATATTTAAATTGTTAATTTAGTAATAGATGTTAGTTACCATTTTTAATCAATGGTACATCGGGTATAACACATTACGTACTATTTTTAAGTTTTTAGTTTTCAAAAACAAATTATCCATGCTTTGTATTACTATAGATATAGATAATTCTCTTTAGGAATATTTTGGAAAGTTGAGGGGCAAAATCGAAAGTTTAATTGATGTTTTGTGTTTTTGGTAGTATATAAACCAACGAGAGGGAGGGAGGCGCCAATCCAATATCCCTTTGCCAAAAGACGATGGTGCAAGGAAAACAGAGTAGGCTATTAGAAAAAGAAGAAGATCGAATAAGCTTATTACCAGATTGCTTACTTGTTGATGATATCATCTCTCGTTTACCTTACACAGATGCTATTAGAACAGGTACACTCTCGAAACGATGGCAACGTATTTGGCCTCAACTTCCTAATCTCATTATTATACGTTATTATACGGATGATTTCCCCGGATTCCATTCGTCCATCCAAAGAATTACAAGCCAATCAAACAACCCTCTCAAGAAATTCAAACTGCATGTCTATTACTCCAATGAGACTAAATCTCAAATCAACAATTCTATTCGTAATGTTATTAATCATAACGTTCAAGAGTTTGATTTTGATCCGTTTCCTTGGCATATTATCGACAATGGGTTTGTTTTACCTGAGTTTTTTTTCATCTGTTCAAGTTTTATTCATCTCACATTGTCTTGGTGCACATTTGAACAAGCCAATGTCGTTAGTTGGGAAAACCTCATGACTTTGCATATTGAACGAGCGAAAATAGACCAAGATGTGATTAATAATATTTTATCCGGAACTCCTCGTTTGGAAACTTTGGAGCTGGCTGAATGCGATGGTCTGAAACGGATTGATGTCACTAACAAAAGTGTTAAGAACTTGGCGCTCATTGGTAACTTAAGTGGTGTAGTCCAAATCAATGCCCCTTATATTTTGTCACTAGCATTCAAAGGAAAATTGTTGTTGCAAAATCTTGTGTTGCTAAATGTTTCTTCCGGAATTAAAGCTGAACTAGATTATTCCAAAAGGCTATATAATCAGCCTAAGAAAAGGCAGGAAAAGATGCTCAAAAGATTTATACTACGCCTTGGCCATGTCAAGGAGGTTGAAATTGGGAAAAGATGCTCAAAGGTAAAACTTTTTTTTTTTTTTTTTTTTTTTTTTTTTTTTACTTTTGCATCGTAGTGATTGTTTGGAATGCATTTTGATTGTGAGTTTGTGACTAATGTGACTTGTATGTATGGAAACAAATAATTTGACATAACTGTCACCTGCCTCCTCTCCTCCTCAAATCTCATATATGTTTTACTGTGATAAAACACATCAAACAAGTTAGAAAGGACTATAAGTTATACCAATTCTTTTTTTTTTTTTAATGTTCCCTACAGAAACTCACAACATTAGATTAATGATTCATGGTTTTTGTTATTAAACAGACATTTTCATGTCCAGCAGTGTAAGTTTCATTATATTGACATAGAGGTATAAATGCTTGTTTTGTTTCTTCTTTCTTGTCACAATGTTGAGCACATAACCACATGGTGTTATCATTGTAAGTATGTTTAACATTTTAGATTCTTGCACAAAGGAACGCAACTTGTTAATTCCATGTGGGCTTGATTTTGATTTTAGCTGTTCTACTATTTTTCTTAACGTGAGGATGATGTTTAAAACAAAACACACAATTACAAAAGTATTTAAACTCAGGTTTTATAAACCAAACAGCGCTTTTAGAATAATCATACCCATATTTATTCCACCAATTTATCAACCTCATACCCATAGTGAACCCTTTACGGAAGCCAAACACCACCTTAGACTTATACTGAAAATCATCATACCATATTTGTATATTGTACAAGAAACTATGAACCAGTCCCAACATACCTTGTCACAGACAACGAGTAGGTACTTACTTGTTGATTGTCTTTGTCGTGGATGCTTTGTTAATTAGCTGCTTAGAACGAATTCTTGGAGTATGAATGTCTTTCTTTCTTCCTCTTGAAAGTGTCTCTTTAATTATTCTGGGGTGTGATTGCAAGTTCCATTTTCAGTGTGCCTTCTAAACAGTTAATTTATACATGGATTGCACCATTCTCATTTTGTTCTCTTCTCGTTGCTCTTATTTATTGGCAGGTTTTCACCGTTTGAAAGCTAAAGGTCTCATTTTCCATCAAACATTAAGTATCCCGACTCGGACTCAGACTCAGACTCAGACTCGGCTCGGGCTTGGGCTTGGACTGGGACTCGGACTCGGACTCAGACTCAGACTCGGACTCGACTAAGATTAACCAATACTCATTTTGTCCATCGAACTTGAAGGTTATGTATGTTACATTACCTTTATATCCTTTACACAATTTGATGGAGCTAGATGATTGGTTTGATTGTGATTCAATTAAAAGCAAAGTTTTGGAGGTGTTATTGCTAGACATGGTTACTGTTTTCAAGATGATAAACTGATGACGTTGGAATGTTATTGCTAGACATGGTTACTATTCTCTAAAAGAAATCTATTAAATATTTTAAGTTTCTCTCGGCTCTTTTTGTTTCCTACCGATCCTAAATCCTAATCCTATTCGAAATCCATAGACAATCCAAACGCACCCTAAGGTTTCAAAACTACTTATGTTAGTGTATTCATTACATAACAAAGACAAAAGTGAAATGTTTAGTCATTCTAACAGGAAAAATATAAAAACGATACACAAAACACAACTAAGCAAAGTGTCGAGTTCGATGCACCCATATATTTAAATTTGACTAATAGTTTTTCACACAAATACTTTCTTAAAACGCTTCTTATTCATCGTTAGTTTTTCTTTTTCTGTATAAGTGAAATATAAATATATTTCATTTCATTAAAACAAATATATTTCATTGCATCAAAACAAAAGGCTAGGGGGGTGGAATAAGATAATAAGCCGTAAATTTTGGTGATTGAATTTTCTCCAAAAAGATCAGTTTGTCCAACAAGAAATAATGAAAGATTATTAAGAATGAAAATCAAAAGTAAAAAGAAAGCGCGTAACCAATGATATCATCATCATCACCACCTGCGTCCGATCCAATCCAGATTTCTTGCGGCTACCATCATCGTCATCTAATGTGTGCCCCCGTCCGACGCCTCATTTATTCCATGTCCCGTTGCTTCAGGACAACTTCTGTATGCGGTGTTAATAATGTAACATATTGGTGCGGATGTGCAGAGGCCAAATGCGCAGGTACACGTGTCACCAACATTGGATTTTGTGAATATGTGAGTTCACATTCTTTGGCTTTTTCTCCTCGGTTTCTTAGTCTTATTCGGCTTCCTCTGAACCCCTCTCCCATTCTCGTTTTCGGTCTCATAGGCTTAATCATTCGTGATAATAATGAGATCACTGTTTTAGTAAATGATGTAGAGGAAAGTGGTGACATAAATCCACAAGAAGCTCAACAAACTCTTGAAATAGTGAAGCTGAAGGAAATAGACAAGCAATTGGAAGTGCAGTGATGTAGAGAAGACTAAAATCAATGACAAATTTATTAACTTGTGATTCATAAGTACAAAATGGGCCTAAAGGGTATTGTTTTCACTAGTTTAAACATTTATTGGGCTGAGCCCATTCAATATAAATGGGCTTTTATGTTTGTTAAATGAAAAATAACTTTTAAAATTTCATGCAATATAAACTTTCCATTGTTTAACCAAAACAAATTATTATTGTATCCATGTATTAATCTAGTATTAATTTCGTAATTTCTTTTATACAATGTATGTATCAATGTATGATATAGATGATAATTAGTTAAAATACCCGAAAACAGAAGTTTTAGCGAGAAAATGTATTAAAATCCCAAAATCGAGCAACCTGTATTGATCTCGCGAGCTTTGGGGTCTGAAGGTGCGATTGCGAGCGTAGCCGCTTAACGAGGCCATCAAATTTCATGCACTTTTATTATATATATATGAACACAATATAAGGCTAGAAATTAATTAATTCACGCCTACTTATACATAGAGGTGCAAGTTTAAACCGGTTTTCAAAACCGGACGACAAAACCGAACCGGTTTTCAACAAAACCGGTTTTACAAACCGAAACCGGTTTTAGTAAACCGAACCGGTTGTACCGGTTTTAAGTTTTCCAATGGACCGGTTTTACCGGTTCTAAAACTGGTAAAACTGGTTTTGAAAAACCGTTAAACCGATTTTTTTTTTTTTTTTTTTTTTTTTGGCGAAAGCTAAAACCGGTTTAAACGGTTAAACCGGTTTAAAACCGTCAACGAAAGTCAAACTAGCCGTTGCATTTGAATCTCGGCTAAAACCGGTTTAAACCGGTTAAACCGGTTTAAAACCGTCAACGTAAAGTCAAACTATCCGTTGGATTTGAATACGGCGAAACCGGCCGTGGCCGGTCAAACCGGTTTTAAAACCGGTTTCATGGGTTTTAAACCGGCTCACTGAAAATGGTCTCAGTACAAGAGGGCTTATGACATGTTTTTACCGCTTTTTCTTGTCTTTTTTGATTTTTGAGTACTTTGAAGCTAGAACTTGTAGTATAAATATGTGTTTTGGGTTGAGGCTTAAAACACATCAAATCTCTCTTTAATCTCTATTATCTCTAATTTCTTTATAATGGAAAACACACAATCACAACAAGCTTCCACTAATCCTCCTCCGTTGGGTCTTCCGGTCACGAAAACATTACACACAAGATGATGTTCTTCATGTTAAACCAACCGCACGAAATCGGAGGTTTTAATCATATGGATTGTGTGTTATGAAGGATGGGACGGAAAAGGCGCGTTGCAAAAAATGTTTGAACTTTTATGCTTCCGGCTAACACTACACTAGGGGTCATATAACCAAATGTTCGCGGTACCTCAAAATGCCGACGGTACTATTGGTGAGGATGGTCAAATTGTGTATATGATAATGATGCGCTTCAAAGAGATTTTGCGGGTGGGTCATTCAATATACTTATCCATTCAACCTCTTCGACAACGCCAAGCTTACTACCATCATCAAAAAGAGGCTACAGGCGGTATAAACAAGTAAGTCGTACTAAACTTAAAGTGATGCTTTTAAATTATGGGAAGCGGCTAAAATGATATTATTAATGGTTTTCATGATTATAAATATGGTGTTTCTATAACTACGGATGTTTGGACCGCACCACATGGTTCTCAAATTCTTATCTCGCCATTACTACTCATTGGTTTAATCCCGATTCTTGGTTATTAATGAAACGGACAATTGCTTTTAAACTATTTGGTTATCCACATACGGGATCTAATTTAAGAAAAATTTTACATGACACTTTAATTGAATATAATTTAGATGATAAAGTTTTTACGATTTCACTAGATAATGCATCTAATAATACTAGAGCTATGGACTTGTTAAAATTACGTATAAAACCCATTTTAGATGGTGCTTTTTTTCATTCCCGTTGTGTTGCTCATGTTATAAATTTATCCGTTCAAGCGGCATTAAAAATATGTGAGCGATTACGTTTGGTATTTAGGGTATGTTAACAAATATATATCGCTCGAGTAATGAACGACAAATTAACTATAAACGTTTCGTAAACAATGTGGTGAACCATGGCTAGGACCGAAATTAGATACACCTACTAGGTGGAATTCTACTTGCATTATGTTTGAAAATATATTACGACAACGTTCTACTTTAGATGCTTTTAATGAATTACTTGTTGATAAAACCGTTCTACTTGATAGATGAGCAAGATTGGGATCGACTAAATGATTTAACTAATTTTTACAAGTTTTAAAGAGGCAACAACTATAGTATCGGTGTTTATTACCCAACTAGCCCATTAGTTTTAAATCAAGTTTATGCTATGACGGAAAAATTAGACAATTAAAATACTCACCTACTCAAATGTTTAGAAAAATGGTTAAAGTTATAAAAAGAGATTTATAAAATATTTTGCTAGTTTACCTTTGGTTTATACTTGTTCACCGCACTTAATCCATGTTTAAATGTTGGGCGTAGAATTTTTAATAAGAAGAATAATGGAAAATTTAGAATTATCTTTTGGGTTGAATGGTGAAGATCCCAACTATATAGAATCTCAAGTTTTAAATTTAATGATTATTTTAAAAATTGTTTGAAATTTATGCAACAAAATATGGTCAACAACCAAACCCAATTCTCGACCAATGCGGGCGGTTCGTCCCGAATGACAAGGGACATTAACATAAACCTTTATAATATTTTACGTGAAGACGCTACAAAGCGTCAACGATCATCGACCCCGACAAGCGAGTTGGGACAATATATGGCTACAAACTTTTAACAACTTTAAGTCCCGATGAGTTTGCAAACTTTGACATTTGGCTTGGTGGAAAGGAAATCCAATTTCCATTTTAGCCGCTATGGCTCGTGACTTATTAGCGGTCCAAGCTTGACGGTAGCTTCCGAATCGGCCTTTTCTCATAGTGGTCGAATTATATCGGATAGAAGGACAAAACTTAGCCCGAATCCGTGGAAGTATGTGTATGTTTGAAAGATTATATGGACGGAGTAGATAGGGTACAACATCAAACATCGTTGGAAGGTTCGATTGAAGAGTTGAAGAAACTATAGCACAAGAAGAAGATGACATGGGATATCACCTCCGCCACCGAATTAGATGAAGGTGAATTTGAACCATTTGATGTTGAAGAGTTAGATGTAGAAGAATTTTTGATGATTTAATTTCTTGAGTATACACGGTGATGGCAATGCCGAGCTCGATATACTTGAGTATACTAATATGTTTTGGGTGATGGCCATGTCAAGCTCGAAATGTATTAGTATTTATTTATTTTAGTTCTATAATTGTATTGTTTAAATAAAAGTTATGATTGATTCAAATGTATTAGTATTTTATAGTTTTAGTTGTATGATTGTATTGTTTAAATAAAAGTTATGATTGTATTCGAAATGTATTAAATGTTTTAAATTCAAAAACCGAACCGGTAAAATACCGATAAAAAGCGGATCCAACATTTAAAACCGAAACCGAACCGTAAAAACCGATAAAAACCGATTCGAACATTTGAAACCGAAAAACCGATTCGAACATTTAAAACCGAAAACCGATTCGGAAAACCGAAAAAAGCAATCGATTTTGGCAAACCGGTTTTAAAACCGGTTTAAACCGAAACCGTAAAACCGGTTTTGTGCACTATCTTATACATACGATATTATGTGTGTGTTTGAGGCTCTTTGTAGTAATGGCGCGGTAACGAAATCATCAGCGGCCCCGATTGATCTTGATCGCCGAACATACTATGATACTCGCATATAATAGTCACGATGAACTATCAAGCATCAATCTATTATCAAATTGGTTTGGTATGGACAAATCTTTTCTGACTAGGCAAAATTTCTATCAAAATATCTCATAAAAAGGTAAATATCCATGTCGACAATAACCATAAAACCATGTTAACTTTATGCTAAATACAAGTAGACATCATTCTTAAGAGTTTTGGATAGGCCATCTTTGTCTGTAACTATGCCCCTACCTTTTGATTAAAAAACAAGTGTACAACATTTAAATAGTTTTAGACATCATTGTAACCAAGCCCCTACCTTTAAATTTCTTTATCTTCTGACCTTTCGCCGACTAATCTACGAGGTTTGAACTCACTGTCATACAATCTCAAACCAGCTAAAGCCCTCTCTTTTCAAGAAGCTGACGTGCATTCTACGATGACAACTTCTATAAAATGATACAAAATAAACTAATAAAGAGTACCCAATATAAAATGTTACAACATGAAAAAACAAAACAGAATTCTAGACTGTTGATTTGGCAAAGACGAAATTAAAAATCGATTTTACTACTGTATTAGATTAATCAAGGATTCAACGTGTCAGAATTATGATAGGTTAATGAACAATTTTATATAAAAAAAATTCTAAATTGAGAGGCTTTACAAGAACCAGATGTCCACTTTGATGTCATTGTCTTTTTACCCACCACTCCTACCTTTGAAATAAAACTTGGACAATTTAACAGGTGGCATTTACATTCCAAATATATATACCCCAATCAAATCAAATAAATCAGGTAGGGTCTCGGGTGTCCTGAGACACCAATTGATTTTTGCAACGTGGTGTTAATTTTTGTAAAAATTTTAGTTTTTCGTAAATGCACATAATCCTTATATATATATAATTATTTACCTTTGTAAGGATATATATGCAATTCCCCCTTTAAGTTATGGTTATGTCCCTGAATGCAGCTAGTGATTTAATGCTTGCGGGATTTGATGAAATTATACATAAGCCGAATGATAAAAGTTTATTTATTTATTTATTTATTTTTTTTTAATTGAAACCATTTAATGTAAACGTAATAGAAGTCCATAAAAGTTATGATACAATTCCTTATTTCGTGTTCAATCATTCAATCTGCGGGTACTCATATAGTCTCGCCATTCAACTTATCGTATCATCTGTTTTACCACCTCTATTCTAACACTGGGTTCTCGAGTTTTATTTTTGAAAGAAGAGAAAAGAAGTGAGAAGAAAATAAAATGAATTCGTGTTCCACACTTTTTTTCAAGAAAGAAAAGAAGTGAAGAGGAGAAGAAATTTGGCTAAACTTATCTTCAAAACTTTCTTCTCAAAAGTGGGATGATTTTTAGAGAAGTTATTTTAAGAAGCTTTTAATACATGTAATTACTTAAATGACCTAATATAAATCATAACTTTTATATATAATAAAGGGTATAATTGTAAAATCATCAGTTATCTTTTTTTTTCTCTCTTCTAACTTGGGAACATAATATAAAAAATAAAATTTCATTCATCTTCTCTTAACTTTTTTTTTCTTTTCTTTTTTTTTCTTTTTAAAAACTTGGGGGAACAGAGTGTAAAAAAACACACCAAAGAGGCCAATAAAAGAAAAGAAATGGTGGAAAGTATAATGTTGTTAACGATTGGTGAGCAACCTCAAAAAGACCAAGTAAAACTAAAATTTACATGTCGATCAACACGTATGTTAGATAAAGTATAAACAATAGAAACGTGAATATAATATGCATAATTGTCATTAACAAATATTTGTTTGTGTATAAATAAAAGTTAAATATAATTAGCTTTTGATTTGTTATTTGGAGTCATTATGTACTTGGAAAATATTGTCAAATCTGTAAATAAATACTAAAATATCTTAGCTACTTTTGTATAGTTTGATTATAGTCAAATCATCATGGTGGTTACTGAGGTCCAAATTGATGGCAAGTGCACCACTACTGATATACTTTCGATATGTATACGTTTCTTTTTGTGCAACATATATAACATCTGTATTACAATAAATTTTAAAAGTTGATAAAAAGAATCCGTTAGAGCAAAATATAAGTCAAAATTTTTAAAGTTTATAAAAAAAATCCGTTAGAGCAAAATATAAGTGGCAAAGTAAGTGGGTTGGGTCAAGGTGCTTCACAGGTCTAGATAGGTCTGGATCTAAATAGGCCTGAGTCTAAATGAGTTACTTAAAAGCAAGTGTCTAGACGGGTTCTGATCAAATGGGTCTTAAGTCGGGTTGAACCATCGGGTTTTCACCACACTTTTTTTATTTGAGTGAAAAATGAGAAAAATGAAATTGGCTATTCAAAAGCAAATTTGACTAGCTAGACCCGACTAAACACTTTAGTTAATTATTTTACAATTTGAGGTTATATTAAAATGCCAATTTAGACTCGTTTAATAAAAATAAACCAACTAAACTTATTCCTTACAAAACATTACCCAACCATAATAATTTATAGATTTAAATTGCCACCTTGAGCAAATAAACCAAACCCAAAATTCGACCATATTTGAAAACCGTAAAAAGCTCTGGGAACATAATATAGCTTTTACAAGTAGAAAAAACCGAAGATTAAGAACAACGGCATGAGGTGACCAACTATCGAGGACTCGTTAAAATACTAAAATGAACACTATTAACTATTAGACGTAGATTGCCCGAGCTAGGTTGTGGGCTTTGAGTCCGTTAGAGTTTTTAGGATTTCCAGTAGGTTCTATGTAATTGCATTAAATACCGTATCAATAATATAATATCTCTTACGGGATTGCTTCCACTTGCTGCGGATTTCTTCATCAAAAAATTATGTGATTTATTGCTTTAAAGTATTTAGTTTTCTAATCCAATCCGAGCTATCGTGATTTCGCCGCTCGGATTGCGTAAGAGTATTAAACGTAGATTGCCTGAGCCTGGTTATGGGCTTTGGGTACGTTAGGATTTTAGGGTTTCTAGTAGGTTCTATGTCATTAAATACCGTATCAATAACAGAATATTTCGTACGTAGCATTAACAAGTCCACAAGATGTTAAAGTTGCAACTTGTAACTCTATATTACTAGAGAAAATGGTTCAAATTGGATTCATATCGACAATGATTGCAACTCTGATAAAATTCAAAATAGAAAATGAATAAATGTAAGATAAAAGAATATGGAGGATATTTGGTTTCGTTTGGTGATGTAGACTTTATAAATAGTATCCCCATGACCCAATCAATACCTGACATGTAACCCATTCCTTTTCTTACCCGTTTCATCCAATGGCCCAACATATATGGTCCACACTGGACTCTCACTTTTTTTTCTTCCTATTCTCTTTTGTATTTTGATATCCATAACCCTTTAAGTATTGGAAAATGCAATAATCATTTATACGTTGAAAATAAACCTTCCACCATATGTAAATAACTACCCCGAACCACCTTAATGTACCACAAATTTTACATATATACATTTTTTAATTGTAGTTTTTAGTGTTATGTTTAGCAAAACCCTTCTCATTTAACATCTTTTACAATATATAAGAAAATGATATTTATGAGCTATTTAAAAACTTAATGTTTGTTCAAATCAAATTTGGATCAATAAGCTAGCTCGATTTTGTCATGTGTAAAGTTGAGTCATCTGATTAGCGGATAAAAGTCAAAGGTGAGCACTCAATGTGTTAAAGCGAGTATGGTCTTATCGCACTTCGTTTCAAATTTATATACTTTTATAGTATCTTAAATATCAAGCAACAAATTAAAAACGCAGATTCATCAAAACTTTCGATTTTATCTAAAAGTTACTGTGATAATAGTTTTTTTATATTATATTATGTAACTAAATTTGAAAAACATCTATAAAATCGTAAAAAAATGAAAATGTTTTAATATTGGGCTCATTTCAATCGAATTTAAAAGACATTTTTATTCGTATATTCTTTTATAAGAAAATCTAATTGTCAGATATTTGGCAAATAAAATTATCTATACAAAAACAACAAAAATGAAAAGTTAATAACGAAAGTGCAAGGATTTCCTTGTATCTTGTTACATATTTCAGGGGAATATCCAAAAAATGGTACATTGTTTAGGGGTGTTTTATGTAACATTACGTGCACCAAAACGACGTAGTTTGCTAAGCCTAATGTATATATGTATAATTAGCTCAAAGATAATGCGAAAACCAAAAACTATAAACACACATGTCTAGAATGCAAAAAGAAAAAACTAAAAAAATGGAAGGGGTATTTTATAACATTTTAGGGGTTAAATGTAAAAATTAAGTTATATTTAATCTACAGATTAGTCAGAATAACATTTTGTTTTCATTAAAATATGTAGAAAAGTCTTCTCGTTAGTTTTATTAGAAACTAGGATCTCCAGTGCAAAATAGTTAACAGAAAAGGACTAATGGTGCAAAGATATCTAACGACAAGAACTAACGGTAGTTAAAAACAAAAATTACTAAAATACCATTTGGTTATTATCCTTAAGTTCCAAGATTTAGCTCACATACACACATGTACGTGTGTGTAGGGACGTGGCTTTGCTTGAGAAAAGGAATGGAAAACATGTTCATCACCTTACTTGCTAGTATGAATTCATAGGAAGGTTTTAAGATCAAGATTTGTTGCTTTTGGTGTGTTCTTGAAAATCTACAAGTGTAGGAATAATCCCTATCAAAGCTTAGTAAGTTTTATGACCTAATTTAAGTTCATGTTAATTGTGGTTATGTTAGATTGAAGATTATGAACCTTAGTTTTAATGTTATGATTAAACATGATATCAAAAACCATGTTAAGATAGAATTATAGTTAATTCATGTGTTAGAATCAAGATTTCATATCTAGTATAATTTATGTTAAACCTATGTTGAAATTAGTTATGATAGAATAGGGGGTTTGGCACATGGCCATATAAACCTCATATAGCCAAGTAGTTAGATCATAAATTATTTGATTAGTAGAAATTATTAAAAAAGTTAGTATGTTGTGATTATATGTTTAGGTGCTCGCAGGAAGCAAGCTGAAAGCCTAAACTGAGTATAAAAGTGAATAACGGATTAGTTTCATGTTTTGGTAGTTAAACATGATTTAGTATGTTTATATGTAGTTTTGGTATGTCAATGTTGTAAAATCCCGGTTACCTCGACCGGTCAAATCAAAAACCGATTAGGTCACTGAAAACCTTTTTGAGAAAAATATTGGTTAAACCTCTAATTAAATCGAGAACCAAAACCTAACCGAATTACCCCATCCGTCTCAAAACTATTGTCACATTTTCATTTTGAGATGTCTCAAGATAATTGTTTAGTTCTTATTTCAACCAATAAAAAGAGAGATTACTAGGTAAAGATTGTTTTTTGATTGGTTAAAGTATGCAACAATCCCCCCTTTTTTTAACTTTATACTTTTGTTTGTGAACGATAATTTTAAGATGAAAGGAGTAACTAAAAAACCGAGTTTTAAACATCACATTTCTCGTAAAATGTCACGTTGGATGTACTTCGGAAGTACTATATAGTTATTAAGATCTCGATCTAGCTCTTAAGATCTTCCGATTTTAAGATCCCGCTAAGCAAAAATGAGTCAATCTTTTATAAGATTTTAAAAGGCATAAGATTTTAAGAAAGATCTCGATCTTACCATAGGATCATAAGATCTCGATCTGATATTTCTTTCATTTAATTAACTAATTAATAAACTAAGATTGAATTTTGTTAGAATAAAACAATAAAATAGGCGTAGATAATTATAAATGTCAAATATGAGTAAATATATATATATATATATATATATATATATATATATATATATATATATATATATATATATATATATATATATATATATTTAGATTAAAGATTAAGCATCCTTAATCACCGATTATATATAATGATTTTAAACCATTATGCGTTCTTTGTTTCAAATTCTTTAACTTTGAAAACTTTTCTTTCTTCATGAATTTGCTATATAATCAACTTTGAATACTAATTACTAGACATATAAGATATTTGAATATTTAAGTAGGATATTTCGATCTCGATCTGATTTTAAAAGACAAAAATGATCTATAGTAAGATGTTGATTTTAACCGGCTTACTACATAGTTCATAGAAAGATTGGTGGAAATGTCCCACTCCCACTTTCCCTTGCATACTTCAACTTGGATCGGGTACTCTTGGGTCAAAAGCAACCACCAATCTTCTTAATCACAAAAAACCCTCTTTATTCCATTTTTACTTTTACCCCTTTAAATTTTAGTTTTCTAATGTTTTTTTACTTCTTTTCAAAACTAAAGCAAAATTCGATTCAAAGTATTATTAATAAAGAATCAATAGCTTTATTCTAGCTTTTGCATAGTCTTACTAACATGATAATGCAATAAGAAAAAAGACCATCAAATAAGTGGACTAGTGGTGGGTGTTTATGGTGGATTAATGGCTTTAAATTCTAACCTTTCAATTCGTAGTTTAATTTCCAATTTGTATAACTTGAAATGCATAATTTTTTATTTATTTTTTTATTTTCTTTTTAACGATAAGTAACTATTTCACAATTTATATATCATAACCATTTCACATTTACTGTGCAAGACTTGAACCCATAACCATCTGGTTGGAAAGATTCTCACACAACAAGAGATACCTACCATTAAAACACAATTTCTTTGATAATTTGAAATGCATGTGTTATTTTCTACATATTTATATAAAAATTTCATCAATCATATTGACCGTTAAAAACTTCAAATGGTGGTACTATTGGTACTCCTATCTCTGAAATACAACTAATACCTCATATTAACCATTTTATTCACAATATAAAATAGCTTTTTACTCCCTCCGTCCCAAATTAGAAGTCAATTTTAACTTTTTCAAAGTCTTTTTATTTCAACTTTGACCTTAAATATTTTTTTCCGTGTTATATAATATTTGATGAAAAGTATACCAATAAAAATCTTTTAAAACACAAGTCATTTATATATTTTCGTCAGCGTTATATAACACGAAAAAAATATTTAAGGTGAAAAATGAAATAAAAGACTTTGAAAAAGTCGTAATGAACTTATAATTTGGGACGGAGGAGTATTATTTTAGTTTCATTTTTTTTTTTTTTTTTTTTTTTTTTACTATTTTGACCACCAAACTTTATATTTTATGTTTCGTATTTTTCTCGACGGTTTACTCACTTTATTAATGAGCAAGACAACTTTTATGATTTTTGCTTCGCATTTTTAATATTTTACTAACGACTTATCAAACTTTTTATTTTCTCGTCGTATTTTTATTTCACGCTTTATAGTAAAATTAAAATTAAAAATAAATAAATTAACACAGGTATTATTTGTAGTTTAAGAAAGAACCAATATCCAGTCCCAACTTCAAATCCAATGGGTAACGGTATTTGTCAAATCATCCTTAATCACTTATGTGAAATCACACATCTAGACAAATTATTCACTGTTTAATTCATGAAAATGCCTTTTATATGTCGATAAATATAATCCTCAACAATAATAAGATAAGATAATATCGTGAAATAATGATAGACCATACAATGACATTTGGTAGTATTTTTCTATAAATAATAAACAATATATGTTTAATGTGGAAATGTTATTATTTGAAGTAGATGAGTGCCTCCCCATACTTTCTACACTCAAATTAATAAGCAACCACTTTATTAACTTTTTCCTTTGAGTGAATCAATATGGATACTTTGCTTCCAAGAACAAAGTACAAAACTTATATGGGCACTAACACCTATGCACCTAAAGTTAATTTAATACGGTGTATATTGCTATTCCCTAAATATCATTTTCCTATAGTATTTGGTGATGAGAAGATCAATTTCCTTAATATTAATGTGCTAAAGCCTAGAGGGCAACCCATAATAAAATAGAGAAGTGATTAGGAGGCTTAAATATATATCTAAATATATGTCGATTCTTTTAAGAAAAGACAACAAATACAAATGTATACTTTAGTTTCTAACACTTAAAATGATTTTAAAGGTAAACATGATATTCTTTTAATTTAGAGCGTATTAATTGCTAGGCATAGCCCTTAGTGCTATGTTTGAGAGAAAAATATATGTGTGTTAAGTGTGGTACAAGAAAGCGGTTGAGATGATTGAAAAAAATATTGTATATTAACTACTTAAACATAGCTCATAAGCCTATATATGTTTTTCTTAAAATATTTCATATTTAACATTTTTTTTCCATCGTTTAGAGTAGGGCTGAGCAAATAAACCAAAAACTGACCTGCCTGACAAATTGAGTCGAGCCGGGCTTAACCGAACAGACCCAACCTTATTCGGTTCGATTTTGTATCATTATTTCGGTATTACTCGGTTCAGTTCAGGTCAAACACAACTATTCGTTTCGAGCTATCTAAACCAAACCGACCTTATTCAGTTTCAATAGGTTTATTCGGTTTAGTTTTCGGTTCACGTTTTACCATTAATTGGTTTTTGGTTCAGGTCGGGTCAGGTTTGCCCGTTGCTCAGCTCAGTCCTAGTTTAAAGTTTTTGACAACTTATGTTACAAAAAGAGGTTTGTACCTTTGATCTAGTGGTATATGAATTGTTCATCAGCCTAAAGTTTTACGTTCAAGCCCCATTAAAATATTTGTGAGATAAGTGATACAGTGCGGAAAAAATACCGTTAAAAAAAAAAAAAAAAAAAAAAAAAAAAAAAATTACTCGTGGACATAACAAGTTCTACTACCTTCCTAACAAATGAATATTTTATCCATATCCATGTATTTATAGGTAGTTTTCATTAGCATATCTCCTTTTAAAAAGAAACCAATGAAACAAAGACTTAAAACCAAACGCAAAACCATACTCCCCAAAGTGCACATAAACATTCACTTACACTCAAAATATTTCATAACCATAAGTTTCCATTTCCATTACACTAAAGCTACACATTAATAACGTAAAAGCTTCATTATACTCTCTTGCGTGCTCAACAATCCCTCAATAACCAACTATTTAATACTCCGGGTCGGCCAGTCTAGTCTAATATAACGTTACATAACACACGGTGAGTGCGAAACTGTGTGTTGTAACGTTTTTTTTTTATGTACTAGTGTACGTAAAGTATATAAGTAGTAAAGCTGGGAAAGCACGGGGAGTTGTTGTTCGATGGGATTTTCGATTGTTTTAACGAAGTCATGGTGGCGTTTGCTAGGGTGAATCATGCTGATTATCGTGTTGAAACAACGAGTAGACTTGCTCAGTGGCGTGTTGATAGTTTAGGGTTTTCGTATAGGAAATCTGATCCTTTCGTAATCGGAAAGTGGAACTGGTAATCTTGTATATATCTTTATTTATTTATTTATTTTTGTTGTGCATGTGTATTGTAGGTCTAATGTCATTAAGATGTTGTTATTTTGCAAATTGAAGGTATTTAGTTTTGGAAAAGAATAGAAAGTTGGTCATTAAGCTCTATCCCGAGTTACCAAAGTTAGCTCGAGATTTCCCTCCGGTTGCTTCCTTTAACATTCGTGTAGTCTCGTTATTGGGTGGCCGCAAGACTTTGGTTCATCCAGGTAAAATCATGTTGATTTGGATTGTGTTACTTCAGTTGGGTCAAAATGAGTATATATTTTCTAACTAATGACAAAAAAATGTATACGGGTCAACTTTTTTTATTAGACCAGTCGCAACCTGTACTAAAAAGTTATTTCTGGATGCAGAAGTTAAGGATAAGCAGTTCAAAAGTGGTGAGGCTTTTGTTTGGGCGCTTGAGGTTCCATTGACGGGAAGATTTATTGTGGACGTCGAGTTTCTTGATCTTAAGATCACATCTCCAAACGTAATTCACTTATCTGTATTTTCAGTATTTTAAGATTTTAACGAGTTACGTAGATGTTGTTTCTTACGGCAAGAGTAAGGTTGTTATCGGTGAACCAAATGTGTGACTTCAGCATCTGCATATGTTGTTTCTTACAGCAAGCTTAATGTTAATATCTAGGATTTAAACTAAGAAAATGGGTCGATATCATTGGTCAATATCATATGTCAAAGTCCAGTTTCTTCTGTTACGTTAGCAAACTTTAAGGTCAATACATTGATTAAAGTTTGTGGAATTTGGAAAACTAGTTTGAAATTTGGTTTTTAAGGACACCTTTTTGATTTTGAGAAAGCCGCCTATGTGACGTTGAGACGCTTTAAAGTAAGAAGACTAGTCAATATCACTTGTAAATAGTTGTGTGCGCGCAGCATGAACTTGAAGGTTAGCAAACTATAAGGTCAAAAATATTAATCAAAGTTTGCCGGAGATGGAAAAGTAGTTTAAAAAGATCTGTTATTAAGGTCAACTTTGTGACGTTGAGACGTTTTAAATCCTATTTTGTTCATGTCAAAACAGGGAGGCGTATCCTGTTCCATTTGGAGTGAAGGGCTTACACAAAAAAGCTCGATTTCAACTGCACTAACCTCCCTAGGCAAGATGTTATCCGAAAGTATCCACACGGACATCACCATATGTGCATCCAATGGAACCATTGAGGCCCACCGTGCAGTACTTGCAGCACGTTCACCGGTCTTTCATAGCATGTTCTCCCACGACCTCAAAGAAAAAGAAATGTCTGCGATTAACATTTCTGATATGACCATTGAGGCTTGTCAAGCATTTCTTAGCTACATATACACGAATATAGAACATCAAGATTTTATCAAGCATAGACTTGATCTTCTAAGGGCTTCTGATAAATATGACGTTCTGGACTTAAAAGATGCGTGTGAAGAAAGTTTAATGGAAGATATTGACACGAAGAATGTGCTTGAGAGACTGCAAAGTGCTTCTATGTATAGATTACCAAAGCTGAAGGTTTGTTGCATTCAATATCTAGTGAAATTTGGTAAGATTTACGACATTAAGGAAGCATTCAATGCATTTATACAATCTGGTGATAGGGATTTGATAGGTGAAGTTGTTAATGAAATTCTTTCTGCTTGGAATGGTTTCTGAAAGCCGATTGAAATGGCTGTGGTACAAGATTCATTCTTTACATGATTTGTTGTCCCATGAAATATGGTATTGATTTGTGTACATGTACAAATTAGTTTTAATGAATGGAATCGATTTGGTTATGCGTATAACTTATAAGTCCATGTTTAGCGAACTTGATCTTTCCACCCGAGAATGAAATTTCACTGTAAAAATTACTTAATACATCCAATTAGGCTTATACAAAATCATGAATTTTCTAACCACAATTCCAAACAAGTGACACTATAGCTTATGGGAGCTCACGACCCGGCTTGTCAAAAAGTATTGTAAACCCAAGCTTTTGGGCTCACGATAGGCTTTACACGAGCTATATAGCTTGTTTACTCATCCAAGCAAACAGTGGCGGTAGGAATGGCAATGGGGCGGGTTTGGGGTGGGGCGACCATCCCCATCTCCAAACCCGATTACAAAAATCATCCCCAAACCCGCCCCAATTCTTATTGGGGATCTTATCGGGGCATCCTATTGGGGCGAGATGCTCCCCCAAACCCGCCCCATTCTCCATTGGGGTCTTATCGGATTTTCTTTTTTGAGCGCGATCCTTCATCATACTCATGCCTTTCCCCGTTTATTCTCTTTTTTACGCTATTAATAATATGATTTTGCAGAATAACTTAAAAAATTGAGAACCCATTAATAATATATTAGGCATTGGAATAAATCACAACTTTTTTAGAATATTATGACACAAAACAAGATTTTATGATCACACTTTGAAATATTACAAAGATAAAAATTAACAAAAATTAAAGAATTATATTTAGTACATAAATACTAGCACAATTTAAGGTATATAGATATATGTATATGTATATGTATATGTTTGGGCGGGGACGGATAGATAGTGTGTCCCCGCCCCTAAACCCGATAAGAATCCCGTTAAGGCCCCAAACCCTCCCGAAACCCGATAAGCATGTCTCGCCCGCCCAATAAGTTCGGGTTTGATTTCCCGTCGGGTTGGGTTTTGCCATCCCTAAGTGGCGGACCCAAGGTCATCATGTGCAAATCCTAACATTGAAGATAAATTGTAATACAAAAGCTTTGGGACAAGGTTCATTTTAAAAAAATTGGTGTCTTTAACAAGATTTTACATTACACAGGATAACTCGTGCACCTCAGAACTCCCCTCGGTCCGCTCTCGCAAGCAAATGTTAGGCTCTAGTACAACTTAGCCGGTCAGGCTGAGCAAACCTATTGAGTGGTAAAAATAAGGGTGTTGATCGGTTCGGTTTTTAGGCTGTTCGGTTAATTCGGTTAATTTTTTTTTAGGTCAACCCGAGAACCGAACCGAACCAAATTCAAATTCGGTTTTTGGTTTGGTTCGGTTGAATTCTAATTCGGTTCGGTTCTTGGGTTGACCCGAATAACCCGTATTACACTATTTTAAAAAAAAAAAATTAATAATTACATAGATATTTAGCAAGAAAAAAAATATATTTCAAGCATAAAAAGTATTTTATTATATTATGATAACCTTTTAATAGTATTTATTTATATATAAACATACATAAAAATATATAAATATATATAAAAAATATATATTTATATGAATTCGGTTTTCGGTTCAAACTGCCAAACCCATATCCAACCCGAGAACCGAATTAGTAGTTCGGTTTTAGCAAATTCAGTTCGATTTCGGTTTTCGATTTATTCGGTCATTTCGATTTTTTCGCTCACCCTGGGTAAAAAACAAACCTTAGACTTCAAAGTTTAAAACTGTTTACACATAAGCCCATTGGTACCAGACTCTTACTAAATGGGCCACCGGGGGTTACTCATGTTTTTTACTTGTAAAAAGTTCATTGAAAGTAGATCACAAAAGCAACAACCAATTGTGTTTTTTACCCGTGAGGCAAACTATACATTTTGCCCCAACTGTTTCCAGGAGAACTTTAACCACCAATTTTGCTTGTTAGTAGTTGGAAAAAATAATTTTGCCCAAGTTGTAGGAAGTCTTGTTGATTAATAATCGTGTAAATTGAAAAGAAACTAACGATGATAATTCTGTTAGAAATGGTAAACCCCGTAGGTATTATTTTATTATTAACCATTATTTATAATGGTAAACCCACAAACCGGGCTTGGCCTATTTATTCTCTAATGCTTTCACGAAGTTTGAGTGACGAAATCATAAAAGCTCTCGGTCTGGAGTAATAAACTAGACAAGAAAAAAACATTAACATAATTAAAACATAACTTTAGTCGAGCCATAACAAAATCGTACCAACGGTCGACTGGAACCAACGGTCGGCTAAGTCAACTGGTAACAAAACCGTACCAACAGTCAAATTTAGGGACTGATACCAATGGTCAACTTTAATCGACCGATAACAAAGCGATATGAACAATCGACTAACAAACAAACAAACAATAAAACAACTATAACTTCTTTATATACTGATGTAGACTTGAGACCAAAGATCAAGTGACTTTTTTTTTCTTTTTCTAAAAGGGTTAGGGATTAATTTTGTTGTGGATCGACTGAAAATTAAAATAGGTTAGATACCAGGTGGCGTTGAAAGTATGACGGGGTGGCATACATGCAATGGTTTATGGCAGCCGATTAGGTCTCGGCATCAAACCTGCTCATGATACCATGTAAGTAACGAAGAATAATAAACATTAGAGTGACCCACATAAAACTAATGATAAATTTTGTACCCTATAGAGGATCGCATTCTTAATATGGTTCTAACCAAAAAGGTTGATAAGACTTCATATGAATTATGGTATGGAAATGTCTCAAATTTATCTTACTTAAAGGTCTGTGGTTGTGAGGCATTTGTGAAACAAGACATGCCTAACAAACTCGAATACAGATATATTAAGTGCATCTTTATAGGATACCCAAATAAAATAATAGGTTAGAATTTTTACTATCCAATTGAAAACAAAATAGTTGTTGCAAGATATGCTGAGTTTCGTGAAAAGAATCTCATATCTCAAGAAGTCAGTGGGAGGGTAGTAGAACTTGATGAAATCCAAGAAGATGCATCACCTTCTGAAAATAATAGCCAACTTTAAAATGAGCGAGAAAGTCTCACACCTCTACCTGAAGTAATTCCCATTCGCAGGTCTGAAAGGACCATTCACCCTTTTGAACGATTATGTCTGAATGTAGAAGTTGATGAGCATATTTTAGGGGACCTTAATGAACTTGCTAACTATAAGGCTGTCATGACTGATCATGAGAAGGATAAATGGCAGGTGGCTATGAATGTGGTGATGCAATCGATGCATCATAATAAAGTCTGGGAATTAGACATTCCTCCTAACACTAAAGTCGTTGGTAGCAAGTGGATCTACAAGGAAAAGACTGACATAGATGGTAAAGTACACACCTATAAGACTCATCTAGTAGCAAAGGGATTTACTCAAACCTTCGGGTTGACTATGGAGAAACCTTTTCTCCTATAGCAGACATTAGAGCCATTATGATTCTTATAGCCATAGCTGGGTACTATGACTATGAGATATGGAAAATGGATGTCAAAACTGCTTTCTTAAATGGTCACCTTGAAGAAGACATCTTTATGGCGCAACCTGAAGGGTTTGTGAATCCAAAATATCCAAAGCGAGTATGCAAGCTTAAAAGATTCATTTAAGGATTAAAGCAAGCATCAAGGCAATTGAATAAAACTTTTGATGAAGAAATCAAGAAATTTGGTTTTATTCAAAATCTTGATGAGCCATGTGTATATCAAAAGACTGGTGGGAGTAATGTTACTTTTCTTATCCTATATGTTGATGACATATTGATTATGGGAAATCACATTCCAAGTTTACAAGGTGTAAAATCCTACCTCAGAAAGTGTTTTGCTATGAATGATATGGGAGATGCAACATATATTCTTGGAATCAAGATCTATAGAGACAGATCAAGGTGGTTAATTGGACTAAGTCAAAGTGTTTACATTGACAAAATCTTGAAAAGATTTAGAATGGAGTATTCCAAAAAGGGATATCTTCCAATGCAAGTAAGACTAGACTTAAATAGTACACAATGTGATTCTACACCTGCTGAGGTGGCACACATGAAAAATGTTTCTTATGCTTCAGATGTAGGATCAATCATGTATGCAATGAGATGCACAAGACCTGATGTGGCGTTTGCCCAAAATATTACAAGCCGATTTCAACAGAATCCAGGTGATAGTCACTGGACTGCTGAGAAAAATATTCTCAAGTATCAAAGAGCTACTAGAGATATGTTTCTTGTTTATGTGGGAAATCCTGGAGTGGAGCTTAAAGTTACTGGGTACTGCTGATAAGACGTTTTTAGGGGTTCATTTAAGCCCTAAATCGTTACATTTTATATTCGTTAATGCTTAAAATTGTTCCTTTTCACATTTTAGGTCATTTGAAAGTAAAATGCTGGAATGAAGCATATTTGGACGAAAAAGAGCAAAAATATGAAGAAAATGGAAAAGTCAAGAAAACAAGAGAAAATTAGAATCCCGGACGGCGTCCCAATCTTAAGGGCGACGCCGTCGCTTACAACGTGGTCCAAACGTTCTCAAGCGACGGCTCAGGTCATTTTTTGGTCCTAACAAGTGACGATGACACGCGTATTTCCACATGGCCGTCACTCTATCATTATGCACCATACGACCAAAGCTTTCTCAAGACGACGTCCAATACAACCAGACGACATCACTGTCTTCTACGCGAAGTCGTCCCAGTGATGACTTGGCAAAGACAAAACCCTAATGACGACGATCAGAAGGCGTCACCAGCAAAGGCGACGCCGTCGCCGTTGTAAAATCTATATATATACCTCAAATTTTCTACATTTAAAAGTATTATTTTGGAGAGAAAACCCTAGTTCGTTTTTAGTTCGACTTGGACAGTACCTTAGGGTTCTAAACCCACTTTAATACTTCAAGATACATTTGTTTATCCAATCTATCACCATGTTTAATCTATGTTTGATTGTTTGCTTGTGTTCTTACTTATCTATCATGTGTAACTAAATTAATTAGCGTTTGCTTAGATCCAATGAAACCTAGTTATTAATTATTGTTAGGTTGTCTCTTGTTTTAATTGGTTGTCAGGCTAGATTAAGGAAAACTGGCTTCTTCTTTCATTGTTGCGAGCTTGAACATCCTAAATAGCGATTATTAGCCTTAGAGTGCATTATTAGGCTCTCGTTTTGTTTATTGCGTGAGTTGTGGCTTAAGGATACTAGGATATTCAGGGGAGATACCTCGGTACTTGGCGATCCCGGGTATTCTAGAGGAGACTTACAACTCATAGAATTGAGGAATTTGGCACCGCCCTATGATTAAAACATGGAATACAACGCATCAATTAGGCAAGGATGTGACAATTCAACTGACAAATAAAAGATAACTAGGGAGTAAGTAAATCTAAGTAAAAATGCTTTTAATTATCATAAGAACACTATCCTACAATCCATAGCTTTTATTTTATTTTATTAATTAATTTTAATTTAGTTTGTTAATTTGTTTAATTGGTAGAATACCAAAACCCCCCACTCCTTCAAACCCGAGATTTTTATTTGCTTTCTAAAAAATATAAAAAGAATCACCCTCACCCTTGCCTTTTTGTCATACATCTCGACTATCATCTCTATTCCCCTAGAGAACGATCAACCCCCCGGGCTTACCCATACTACACTGCAATGATTAGGTACACTGCCTAGTGGGCTATAAAGCTTGCTCTTGAAAAAGGAAGTCTTTCGACCCCGAACCACGCATCAAGTTTTTGGCGCCGCTGCCGTGGAATAGAATAGCTAGTTAGGTTCCTATCTCGATTAGGTTCACTCGCTTGATTCTTATCAAGTGAGCTTTTTTCTTTTTTATTAGCTTTTTTGCAGTCTATCCCCCTTCTTCGTGTCTTTGTTCGTAACCTTATCATTTTTCATCATGGAAGGTGATAATCCACCCGTTAACAAGGATCCACCACAACATCAACTACCACCACCAAATCCACCACCACAAGACCCGCCAAGAGGTCGTACTCTTGGTGAATACTCTATACCGAGCCATCAAGGCTATAGAAACACCATTGAGCTTCCCCGTCTAACTCAAACTACGGCCCTACAATCAGACACCATCCGGTTGGTGCAAAACGGATGTGCATTCCATGGACTTCTTTCCGAAAATCCAAATCAGCATCTCAAAGATTTCCTAAAAATTGTTGACTCAATTGACCTTGATGCTACCACTCGGGAGACAACGCGACTGCGTCTCTTCCAATTCTCTCTACGGGACCAAGCTAGTAATTGGCTTGAGCGTCTTCCCGTGGGATCCATCTCAAGTTGGGATGATCTCACTACCCATTTCCTCGCCCAGTTTTTCCCACCGGGGATAACCACTAAGCTTAGGAATGATATCTTGATGTTCCAACAACATCAAGGTGAAACCCTTTATAAGGCATGGAATCGATTCAAGGACTTTGTTAATACAAATAAGCCGTAAAAACATTTATTTATATTTTACGATCTTTTAATGTTTTGTCGATAACAAACGTAAAATCATTTTAACGAAACAAATAAAATACGTAACTAGTTTGAACTAATAGTTTCTAACATACTTACACTTTCACATAAAACACTAAAACAAGTATAAGTGATTTTATGATTTAAGTATTACATATGTACAACAACTAGTGTTTACATATTTGGGTAAAATATACACATAACTAGTATGTAGTATATTGGGTAATATAAATGGGTAGAAACTTAAGTATCATAACCCATTGACCAAATACATTGAATGTAGTTGGGTACAACCCAAAGTCCATGACCCATATCTATGGAGCTTGACCCATAACCCATTGCATGACATCATGCTTATATCATATATGGATAATATCCATAACCCATGGTATTGACCCATACCCATGTGACTAGGTGCATTGCACTCATAAGATACATTGTATCTAGTATAAGACCCATGGATCAACCCATAACCCATGACCCATGAACCATGACCCATAACCAAAATACCCACAGGAGCGTCCCACGGATCCCTTGTGGAAGGGATCTGTGGGATCCGGGGAACAGTAGAATTTTTCCTATATAAATAGTGAGCCATTTCTTCATTGTTGCTCACCCCTTTTCAACATACTTTCCCCTTGAGTTAAAAACTCTCTAACCCCAGATCCAAGAGATCTATGTTTGTAGTTTTGTTTTTTTGTGATTCTCTAGGTTCCTCTTAAAGGCGAGATCACCACCTTTGAAGTCAAGCAAGCTCAAGTCCATGAGTTGCCATGCTTCCTCATCATCAAGACTACTGAAGTCCTCTTATTGATGGTTCGTTTCTTTCTACCAAGAAGTGTAGTGTTGAAGACATTAGTGAAAGATGTCTCAAGTGTCAAGACGAAGACATTAGTGAAAGGTGTCGATCGTCCGTATTGTAGGCATTAGTGAAAGGTGCCTAGAAGTCAAGTCACAAGACATTAGTCAAGGGTGTCTTGAAGATCTAGCTAAAGGCATTAGTGAAAGGTGCCTTAGATGTACATTCGATATGGTGTGTTTCGATTTACAAGATAGATTAGCATTAGATCCAAGGATATTGATATCCTTGATGATGTTGTAATAAGGAGTTGATCTCCTTTGGGATTAGTCGTTGGTGTAGTGTTGGGCAGTAGTTCCTCCATTGCAATGGAACTAGGTACTTAGCCTAGTACATAATAAAGGGTAGGCGACGTTGTGGTAGGTGTGGTTCACCTTGGTGTGAAAGAACTAGGTACTTAGCCTAGTACCTGATAAAGGGTAGGCGACGTTGTGTAGGTGTGGTTCACCTTGGTGTGAAAGAACCCGGTGGTTAGCCTAGTACCGGAAAAAGAGTAGGCAACGTTGTGAAGGTTTCTCCACCATAAGGAGTCGGTGTCGTGTAGTGATTACAAACTCTCGATTAGGTGACTCGGGGAGTGGAGTAGGGCAAGGAAGGTGTCCTTGTAGCCGAACCACTATAAATACTCGCGTTGTGGTTTTGTGCTTCTTACTCTTATCTTTTCATTACATACTTCTATATGCTTGTCTATCAATATCCAACACACATCTAAATAGATTAACATAAGTTGATCTAAATAGTTTAAAAGGAAGTTTTAATTGGCAAAACTAATCAATCCCCCCTTCTAGTTTTCCACAATTGGCATCAGAGCTTCGTTACCAAGTTTCTTGAAGTATATTGTACTTTAAAAACTTGATACGATCCATGGTTAATTGAAAACTACAAAGAAAGTTTTTCATAAAAACAAACACCATGTCTTTTAAAACTCTTTGTTTGGATGTTGATTAAATGACAACATTTGTCTCATTATTTATTTTCTATTTAAATGCACTAATCTTCTTTGTCATGTTGATTAGTCAAAGCTCATATCTACCAAGCCATAGGAATCGCTTGGTAACAAGATTACCTTCCCTAAGAAGGTATCTTAAGCACAAAGGAGCCGGAATTGTCTTCTGACATTTGTTGTGTCATTTGTAAAGACATTCCTAAGTACACTAGAGGTATGACTTTCTACTTATCTCTAAAATGACATTAGTATGCTCTCTTAGGTTTTTATGTTTATCTTTCGTGCATATACACGTATTACATGTAGCTTCATTAGGAAGCCTTTCTCACATACGTGTTTCTTTCTCGTCTAAAGTCGTGGTTTATAAAACTTATGTTTTATTTCATTTAATCCAAAAATCATATCCTTTTAATAATAAAACAAAACACAAATCTCAAAAATTCCTCCTTCCCCATAAATAAACCCTCCGTCGACCACTCTATCAAATCCCCACTTTTTCAAATCTTCCCATTTCAAAAATTTCCTCTCATTCAAAACTTCATCTTCCTCTCCATTTCATCTCAACCGAAACCAAGAAGGATCGTCTTCAACATGGTTTACATCGCCCTCGTGCTCATCGTCTTAACACTCATCGCTCTTGTGTTCCCTATGATGAAGTTCTCATACGGAGACATTTACTTTGTTTTGTTAATCTACATTGGGGTTATATACCCAATCCTTTGTATCATTCTTAGCATTGAAATGAAATATTACTAATAGTCTAGTTTATCTAGGTTATTATCATAATGTGTTTATCATTTCTTCCTATTTTATTTCATTCTCTCGTGATACATTAGAAGTCATGTATGCATGCTAAAAGAAAATGTAGGCTAAAACACATATCTTGGTATAAAACTATGAGATCTAAAAACCTATGTTTTTTATCATGAAATCTGTTTCTGTAACTACAGATCTACGGATCTCGGAAGATATACTAGCCGGATCCCTTTTGAAAGGGAACCGTACTACTGGACAACAATTTTTTTTTCATGCATATTAAAAACCCTTTCTTTCTAAAAGCAATATCCCACTAGAATGTCAAAACCATAAGTGAGTTAAGTGTCATTGTTGTTAAAAACCATTGTTAATAAAAATCTAGTAAAAACGTTAGACAATCATTGGTTGACCACAAACATTACTTTCTATTAACTCATCGTTTCTATAGGTTCAAATATGACGCATGAATATTAGTTTGATTTTTCACTCACTAGCGTCAACACTCCGAACATCTCTCTTGAGCCCTACACACCTGGCAATCATGTCCGTGGGCTCAATAATCTCAAAAACCGTCACTTCCACGAAGGACGTATTGTAGACACCTCTCTACAATTCGAAGAAGGTATCAATACCTCCTTCCGAGCCATAGGCCTAGAATGTCTTCTTGAAATAAACGAGAAGATATGTCCAAGGTTCATAATGGAATTCTTCCGTCAAGTTGAACTCGTTCGTAACGAGGATCGCTCTCTTTCCCTTTGGTTTTGGATCAAAAACCAAAAGTTCGTTTTAAGTCTTGAGCGATTTGCTCACATCCTCCGGATTCCAAATCATGGACAATGTGCCTTCACTGAAGATTGGTCTCTTGATTCTCTCTTCAATTTTCGTGAATAAAATAGCCCATATTGTTCTCACATACCTTCCCCAGAGGATTTAAATCGCATGATATGCAAACCTCGGCCATATTACTCCGATCCAAACATTATCTTTACACGGGATATCCGAGAAGATTAAAAACCCCTTGCACTCATCCTACGTGAAAATATTTGGAGTCTTAGGGGAAATCGAGAAATCCTTCCCGCTTGTTGTGCTCACATAATGTATTGTTTGCTAACACAAAAACCATACAATCTCGCCTACTTCTTCGCAAGGCGAATTGTAAATCTTCAAGGCTCCAAGAATAAACTCATCCCTTATGGAATGTTCTTGACACGCCTCTATCATAACGTCATGCATTTTCATCCTCAATTTCAAAGTCCGTTGTACGTACTTGTGTTAGGATTTGGAAAATCCAGTAGTTAAAGTGTCGGTCACCTCAAGTATATGTATTCGTTAAAAAGCTCGTAGTTGTAGTTATTTGATGTTAAGTAGTATTTAGTTTAGTAACACCGTGGAGGATGGACGGGTCATTAATCACTGTATGCCTGATCCACAGCCCGTCATGTGGCGTTTTATGTAAGGACTATAAATACTCTCTACCTCCCAAGGTAGAGAGTTGGAGCTCATAATAAGATTTTTCTTTCTCTCACTAAAGTTCCAAAACCTCTAACTTTCTCTCTCTAAAACTCATCTTGTACGCCTCTTGTGTTTATGTTATGATGTGTATGTGAAATCCAATATGTTACAAATGGTATCAAGAGCCATGGTTAGATCATCTCTTACATATCCTTGGATTTCTAGTGGGTTTTAGATGGTTTTTGAGTTTGAAAAAGTTTAGTGGTTTTTGCATCATTTGGTTCATTTCTTGTGTTAAAGTTTTAATTTTGGGTGTACTTTTGTGTTTAAGATCATTATATGTGCTTGGGTTTTGATTTGGTAAGCTTGAATCACTGTGGTTGAGCTTGTTTTGGATTGAAAAGTGTATTTTTAAAGTTTTTCTTGGTAGCGACTTGGCTCTCGGAGTGAATTTCTTGGTAGCGACTTGCTTGATAAAAGGTAGCGAGTTGTAGTGAGTTTTGGTAGCGACTTGGTCATAGCAACTTGCCTTTTGAGACAAGCCGACAAACAGTACACTTAGTGGATTCTCCACTACGGTAGCGACTTAGTAAGGTGGCGACTTGCTTTCAATTTTGATAGCGACTTGTTCTTTAAGTTTCTTAGCGACTTGGTGTTAGCGATTTGGACCTTAGCGAGTTGCTATTTAGCGACTTGACATTTTAGCGACTTGGTGCATAGCGACTTGCTGTCAAAATTCTTAGCGATTTGGAACTTAGCGACTTGTTTTGTTATTACTTAGCAACTTAGTACTTAGCGACTTGGTTCAAGGATTCTTAGCGACTTGGTTGACTTTTGTGTGTAATACGGTTTTCTCTTGATTTAGTAAAATACCGTGAAAGAATCTATTTTTCGGTTTAATCGTTGAGTTATAAAATCCCGTGTAATCTTTAAACATGTCTAGCAACGTACCTACAATCATCTCCATTGTTGTCGAGGATGTTCAAGCGGTTGGCTCGGATACTCGTCCACCCATGCTTGATGTAACCGACTACGACTCTTGGGCTCAAAGAATCGATTGTACTATCTTGGAAAGGAAAATGGGGTCAACATTCTCAAATCGATTGATGAAGGACCTTATCGATTGAGACTACAAGAGACTTAATTGATATAGTGCAGATGGAACAATGATCTATGGGATAGATGGACCAAAGACATATGATGAGCTCAATGATAAGGAGAAAAGAGATTCGATCTTGATATCGGGGCTTCTAACATCATACTTCAAGGTCTTCCAAAGATATCTACAAGCTTATCAATCACAACACGAAGCCAAGGCGGTGTGGGATAATGTCAAGATGCTTCATGCGGTTCTCAATTAACTATGGAAGATAGAGAATCACAACCGTATGATGAATTTGAACACTTCAAGATGAAACAAGATGAGGTGTCTATGAGTATTACGTGAGATTCCACAAGCTTGTTAATGACATGAGGAACATCGAATGACTATGCCAAACATTCAATTTGAACTCAAAGTTTGTGAAAAACATGAATCCCGAATGGCACAAGTTTGTCACCTCTGTGAAGCTAACCAAAGGATTGAAAAACACAAACTATGAGCAACTCTATGCCTTCCTTCTTGAGAATGAGAGACATGCTATGTTTGAAAAAGGATTCTTAATCGGTTCAAAACCAACAGGGAGAGACAAGCTCATAAAATGATTCAACGCCTTCTACTCAAACATTGGAATTATCACCAAAGCATCTCAAGTTATACCCATGGGTAATGGTAATCACAAACTCATTCACGATCCAATGTTCAAACAAGTCGATCTTGATGTAGCCGTGGAAACTTCATTAATCAACCGGCTCTCATGATTAGTCAAAACATGAACTCGCTCCCACACACCAACAACAACCTCGAACAACATCAAATCTACACAATCAAGCTCTGTCGAGAGATGGGAAGGTTATGGTGCAACCGGTTCAAGAAAGCGATGCGAACAAGGAAGAGGTGGAGTCGGTAGAGGATATGTGGAAATCGAATAGGGAAGGAATGGAAATCGGGGACAAGCAAAACCTATCAAGTGCTACAACTATGGAGGTGAGGACATATTGCAAGGCGCACATCACCAAACATCTCGAGAATGCAGAGTACTTGAGGATAAGATGTTGCTTGTGCAAGCTCGGGATAATGGTGCGACTTTGGATGAAGAGGAGTTGTTGTTTCTTCTTGAGAAATGCTAAGACATATGATGCGGATGTGGATGAGCGACCAATTCGGAGATAGCCACAATCATCGAATGCCTTTCAAGTTGCTGATTGTGATGCATACGAATCGGCGTTGATGATGAACCTCTCGCACAAACCATATTCATGGCTAGCATTTCTCCAATGGTCCTCCTAGAGTCTATTCATCACCACAAGCTGGTCCATCCAAAGACAAAATCATTTACGAGGTACTAAAACTATACGATGAAGTTGATGAGCAAAAGATACATGACGGTACAATCAATCGTAATTATTGAGTCGATATTGAAAATATGGGTAATATCAATGTTGTCCCATATGATCAATATGTGAAACAAAGTGAAAGTGAGATTGTACCAAGTGATGTATCTTATGCGATCAATGATGACTATGCTTTTGACGAATACACTGCATGTGCCCCTGATGATTCTGTTATCTTTGAACTTAATGCCTATAAAGAACGTGTTACTATTTATGAACAACGAGCTAAGTTTGAATTAACCACCAATGAGCAGGAGATGGATGACCAAATGCGTACAATTATTAGAAAAAGTAACTTTAGAGAAGAAGTCTTAAAATAAGAGTTAAACTCCTTACAAGAAAAGCTTTCTAAAGCGCTAAGCAAAAGCAGAACTTCAAGAAAATGTTAAAATGCTTAAGCAAGAATTCAATGCTAAGGAATCAAAACTTTTGAATGATTTTCCAATCTAAAACTTTGAAAAACAAGCTAGAAAATAAGTTATGCGTACAAGGAATACCATTGATTGCTCACTTGATCACTAAGCATAGAGTTTTAAGCAATAAGCATAGCATTCCCTTGTTGAGGAACTAAATCCGAGAGGTCATTAAAAGGCTAGAGCTACTAATAAGGTGATCTATGATGGAAATGAGATTCTTAAACCTAGACAGAAACCTAGTTGCGTTGAGTGCACTGAGGAAAATAGAAAATTAGATGATGCATCTAGGGAGAAAATGAATAAGAAGCTAGAAGATCCTGAATGTAAAAAGAATAACATAATGATCGAACCCCATGATTACAAGAAAGAAAACTGGATTTCCTTGAACAAGTTTAAGCCTCAAACGTTGTTAACTCCCGAACAAGTGTTCTGGAAAAAGGATCTTGTTGTTACAAACCCTCCCCTTAGGAAAATGCCTTCAGCGACTGTGTATCCTCCAAATACACCAATGCATCTAGTTCCTAGAACTATTGCCACTAAAAGCAAGACCTTAATCGGTCAATATGTTATCTTTCAATTATTTGTTGATTTTGAGAAAACTTGTAAGAAAAGGATCACACCCATGGGGATAATCAAGGGAAAGGGTTTTGAGCAAACAAAATAATGTTATCTAAGCGAGGTCATGCCTTTCTTCAAACAACTAAAAGATCAACTTGAGAGTCTTAAAAAGGGATGGATACAGATATTAAAGGAATGGAAAAGGAATTTGATGCTATGATAGTTGAGGTTAATAACTATGAGCGAGCATTAAAATATAATGAAATTGAGAGGAAGAACTTGCATACCTTAAATGAGAATCGATTTACGAATGTATCTCTCAAGATGTGTTTTATCTGCCACTAATTGTTCTATTATTGCTTCTCGATTTCATGAATTATCTGTTGCTTTGAAAGTCTCCCATGATCGTGTTATTGAGCTTGAAATCAAAAACTCTAAACTAAGTGAGAAAATTGAACAGGATGATCACGATAAATTGGTAAAACATTTTTCTAAGCTAGAAGTTGAACATTTTGATTTACAACTTAAATATCAACATCTCAAAGAAAATGTTAAAACCTCAAACATCAAGATATCCTTGGATGTTCGAGTTTGATCACGGTCTTTGAAATTAACAAGCGTGATGAGCAGATTCAAGCTCACCGTAACACAATCAGAAAGTTGAAAGCCTAAATTTCTCAATTAAAGGGTGAAAAGATCAATGTGGTGGCTCCCAAATGCCTCCTCCGTTAGATTCTCGGAATTCTCAAAATTTTCATCTTCAAAACTTGGTTAATGCTTTACAAAAGGAAAATGAGAGTTTTCTAGAAGAAAATGAAAAGGTTAAACGTCATTTCAATGAGTTGTTTGAGTCAATAAAATTCACTCGTAACAAAAATAACGAAAAAATAACTTCGTTGCAAAAGGAAATTGAGAATCTAAAGAGTCAGGTAAAAGAGAAAATGCCAATGACCAATGGGGAGAATGGTGCTTCAAAGGTGCATGTCTATAATAAATATGCTTTGTCTGTGAAATATGTTCCTCCTCATCTTAGGAATAATAAACTTGCTATTAAAACATATTTCTCATACCTTAAGGACAGCCTAGAATGTCTCCGTGAGATTGTAGAAGAGGATAAGTTAGAGAAACCACATGATAATGCAATTGGCCATGCATGCTTATATGCCAAATGATCTCAAGAACTTCTAGAATGCTTAATTACAATATGCCCTAAAACCTTAGGTGAGCAAGTATATCCCTTGATACCTTGTTCTATGCCTAGTGCCAAGTATGCAACTCATTCAATGCCCAATGTTATGAATGTGAACTTTAGTATGCCTTCAAGTAGTTCAGATCCCAGTACCTCTAGTGTTAAGAAAGTGAACTTCGATGCGCCTTCAAATAGTTCACATCCCAGCACATCTAAGCGAAATGCAAAAGTAGCAAAACCAACTAATATTCCCATTCCTACAGAGTAATCGGTGACATTAAAGCGAGCATGTCAAAGTCTCAAGGCAATACAAGGAATGATAGGACCTAGCAAGCTAAGAATGTGCATTGGAAGAAAGTAGAAGATCACCGTAGGGAGAATTTGAATAAAGCGAATCGTTTTGATTCTAGTGTTAGCTCTAAGCGTCTTGTAATTAATGCGAATTCTACTACTTTTGGCAAAACATGTAATGATGATTGCGTGGTTTCATTACTAATCTTGAATGTGGTATGAATGATTTGTCTAATCTTTGTCAAATGCCCAGTTAAAATTGTTAATCTTGAAAATCATGCTAAGAAGGCTAAAAGGCAAAGGAGAAAGAAAGTTAGAAAACAAGGAAACCCATGGGAAGAACATTTAGTAAGATAGGTTATCAATGGATACACATTGGCCATAAGGTTAATCGAGACTATGCCCACTAGAAAATGGATGCCCTCTTGGTAGAACTATTCCCTTAAGAAGTCAACATACTTTGAATAGGTCAAATACGGACACTATTCGCATTTATTCATAATGATTCCATTGCTTCTATTTACGATATGGATGCTTCTATTTACGATGTGGGTGTTCCAATCATCATTACTAACCAAGTGGAACCCATTCTTGTATGGGGATCCCAATTATCGATTATCCTTTCTTGTATGTGTTCAACTGCGGATCGTTCAAATCGTTACGTGGTACACGGACTCAGTTGTTCCAAGCATATGACCGGAGACCGGTCATGCTCATGAACTTCGTGAGTAAATTCATCGGAGACGATTAGATTCGGGAGCGACCATTTTGGAGCTATTATGGGTTATGGTGATTATGTAGTTGGCAAAGTGTAATCTCCGGGTATATTATGTGGAAGGTCTTGGTCATAATTTGTTCTCTGTTAGTCAATTACGTGATTCCGATCTAGAGGTGGCCTTTAGAAAACATACTTGCTTCGTTAGATAACTTGATGGTGTAGAATTATTGAGAGGCACTCGTGGTTCTAACCTATACACCATCTCTATAGAAGACATGATGATGTCTTCTCCAACTGCTTCTTTGTCAAAGGCTTCAAAACAAAGTCATGGTTATGGCAACGTCGTCTCAATCATTTGAACTTGGCACCATTAATAACCTTTCGGAAAGGATCTTGTCGAGGCTTACCAGTTGAAATATGAAAAGATCATCTTTGTTCAGCTTGCCAATTGGGTAAAAGCACGAAATATGCCCACAAACCAAAACCCACAAACTCAATAATGGAAGTTCTTCATACCCTTCATATGGATCTGTGCGGACCAATGAGAGTGCAAACCATTAATGGGAAGAAATACATTCTTGTAGTTGTTGATGACTACTCTCGATTTACTTGGGTAAAATTTTTGAGGACAAAGGATGAAACTCCAGATGTCATCATCAAACTAATCAAATAACCGGGTTCGACTCAACAATACAATCGTAATTGTTCGAACCGACAATGGCACGAGTTTGTTAACAAAGACTTAATTCGGTTTATGAAAATGTTGGAATCGGTCATCAAAGAAGTGTTCCACGAACTCCTCAACGAGCGGTGTAGTTGAAAGGCAAATCGAACTCTTGTGGAAGCCGCAAGAACAATGCTAATTTATTCGAAGGTTCCAATGTTTCTATGGGCTAAAGCCATTGCCACTGCTTGCTACACCCAAAATCGTTCCCTTATTCATACCTCTCATGGAAAAACTCCATATGAACTTGTTCATAAACGAAAACCTGATCTCTCCTACCTTCGTGTGTTTGGTGCTTTATGCTATCCAACGAATGACGGTCAAGACCTAGGTAAATTAAGAGCAAAGGCAGATATTGGATTTTTTGTTGGCTATGCACCAAACAAGAAGGGTTACCGAATCTACAATAAGAGAACTCGAAATATCATGGAAACAATTCACGTTATGTTCGATGAGCTGACCGGTCAAATGGCTCCTGAACAATCTAGTTCTGGACCCTCACTTCAAAATAGTCCCATTGGTTCATCCCTTGTACCAAACTCCTCTCAAGCAACTCCATATGTACCTCCATCTGAAGATGATTTGAAGAATTTGTTTGATCCAATGTTTGATGAGCATTTTGAGCCAAATGCCAATTATCTGTCAATTCCATCATCAGAGGCTGCTTCTATCCCCGTCAATGAAGTCAATCCTTTAGTTTCTATGTCATTAAGTCAGGAAGCGCATGCTGCTGATCAATCTGTTTCATCAACAAACCTTCAATCACAGAGTGCACATCATGGAATTGCTTCTAATTCACAAGATGAAGTTAATCCCTTTGCTACTCCGAAGATGCTCCATTTGAAAATATATTTGCTCACGAATCATCATCGAACCATCCTCATCGGAGACATCGACTGCTACTTGGGTTCCACAACAACAACCACATGAACACCTTAGAAAATGGACACATGATCACCCATTGGACAACATCATTGAAACCCTTCTCGTCCGGTATCCACTGTAAACAACTTGCTACTAACGCCTTATGGTGCTTCTTCAACTTCGTACTCTCTAAGATCGAACCTAAAGACATTAAAGCTGCTATGAATGAAGGCAATTTGGTTCAATGCCATGCAAGAAGAAATTCATGAGTTTGATCGATTAGATGTATGGGAATTAGTACCGCTCCGATCGTGCTATGATCATTGCTCTAAAGTGGATCTTCAAAGTGAAGCTTGATGAGCATGGTGATGTGTTGAAGAATAAGGCTAGGTTAGTGGCTAAAGGATATCGTCAAGAAGAAGGTATTGACTTTGAGGAATCTTTTGCTCTGTTGCTCGTATTGAAGCTATCGAATCTTCTTGGCTAATCTGCTAGTAAAAACATGGTTGTATATCGGATGGATGTGAAACCCGCCTTTCTTAATGGTGATTTGAAAGAGGTGGTTCGTCGACCAACCGAGAGGGTTTTGTGAATCCAGTTATCCTACTCATGTCTATTACTTGAAAAAGGCCCTTTACGGTTTGAAGCAAGCTCCTAGAGCATGGTATGATTCGCTATCAAAGTTTCTTCTATCTAGTGGATTCAGCAAGGGAGCAGTTGATCCGACATTTTCACCGTAAAGTCGTGCAAACATTTAATTCACGTTCAAATTTATGTTGATGATATTATCTTTGCCTCGGTGACCCCAATGAATGTGATCGTTTTCAAATGAAATGGGTTCCAAATTTCAAATGTCAATGATGGGACAAATGTCATTTTCTTGGGATTACAAATTTCACAAAGTCCGGAGGCATCTTTATAAATCAATCTAAATATGCAAATGAGATTTTAAAGAAATTTGGATTTGTTTCTTGTGACACCGTTGACACTCCCATGATTGAGCGTACCAAAGTGGATGAGGACCACTCGGGGATCATGGTAGATCAAACGAAATATCGGAGTATGATTGGATCCACGATGTACCTTACGACTAGTAGACCGGACATCTTGTTCATTGTGTGCATGTGTGCGGATATCGGGCTAAGCCTACTAAAAAGCACCTTGAAGCGATTAAGCGGGTCTTTCGGTATCTCCAAGGAACCATCAATATGGGACTATGGTACCAAGGACACCGGTATGTCACTAACGACCTATGCAGAGATCTTGATCATGCATGATGTCAAGATACGTCGAAGTACATCGAGAGGTGCTCGACTTTTGGGTGATAAGCTTGTGAGTTGGTCTTCAAAGAAGCAAATGAGTACTTCTATTTCATCTACAGAGGTGAATACATAGCCGTGTCATCTGTTGTGCTCAAATCCTATGGATGAGATCCCATTATCGACTATGGCTTTGAATTCAACAAAATTTCTACATCTTGTGATAATAAAAGTGCTATTGCCCTCTCATGCAACAACGTTCAACACTCAAGAGCAAAGCACATCGACATTAGACATCATTTCATCGAGGAACAAGTGGAAAACGGTGTGGTGGAACTTTATTTTGTGAAGTCAGAATACCGGTTAGCGAGACATCTTCACCAAAGCTCTTCCAAGAGAACGTTTTGAGTTTATTCTTCCGCGACTTGGCTTGAAAAGCCTTCAACCAGAAACACTCAAACGTCTTCAGGAGGAAGTCGAGGAGTAAAGGTTAATGACTCTATCATCTTCTTGTAAATATCTATTCGAAAAACAAAATACAAAATTACAAAACCTTCAAAAAGCAAATAGAAAAATAGAAAACTTTCAAAAATCTATAAAAAAAAAAATACTCTCATTTTGTCATGTTTTTCTCAATTCAAAAATATCTACGGTCTTTGTGTTGTCATTCAAAGAATGACACGGGACTTTAGATATTGTTCGAATTTAAAAAAAAAAATCAAAAAATCAAAAATATTTTTGGGAGAAAGTGAAACAATGGTTTATTGTCATTTCAGCAATAACCCGCTTTTCAAAAGAAAAACGAGCCATGCTTTATCTCATGTTTCAAACCTAATGCTCGATTCTAAAACAAATGTTTGTCTTTAACAAGACAATGTTTAATTTCAAATATTTTCCTTCTAAAGATTCCTCCGAAAATATTTGCAATCTTATGAAAACTCAATTGTTTTGAAAACACTTCGGACTCTATTTTTGAAAATCAAAAGAACTTATTAAGTGTCAAAATCTCAATCCATCAATCAACAACTCTCGTAATTGATTGAGGGGGAGAATGATTTTTCAATTAAATCAAAAAGTGTTCTTTTCAAACAATTAGCATTTAAATGAGCAAGGTCTACTCTAAATGTTTTACAATATTTTACACAATTGGTTCAAGACCTTGGTTCTTATTATGTTTTCAAAAGATAATTATGCATATTTAATCAATAGAGTTTAAAGTCTCAAAATCCAATCCTTATCAGTTAAAACGTTTTCATAATCAAGTCACAATTCTCCTTAAAAGCTTTCAAAATCAATTTAAATCTACAGAGATCACAAATCTCAAATGATTTGATAATTGTGATCGGGGGAGAATTTGTGATTTAAACTGATAATTCGATAAATGGTTTCATAAGTGTTTAGCATGTTTTCCTCCCCGCATGTAACAAATGATTTCAAATTTTCCATGCACATGTAGAGGGAGAGCATCTACTTTAAACCTCAAATTAGTGAAACGTGATTGAATTGTCTCTAAGTGCAGGTTCCCTCTAATATGTGCAAAACTCATTTAAACTTCGAGGCACATATTGAGGGGGAGCAAACTTTTGAAAACCTCATCCTTCCTCAAAATGTTTTATCTACTCAAATTGATCGGGAAGTGATGATGATCATTTTAGAAAATGTTAATCAAAAGATTGGACCTTTCATTCTTAATCTAACGATTTCAAAGATCTCTTGCCTCCATGTGCTAAACAATTTCCAATTTTATGCATATGTTGAGGGGATCATTTCTAAAATATCAAAACAATTAAGATACAAAATGCTTTGATTCTATATCACAAGTATCTTGATTGATTTTCAAATGGTTTTCAATTGGTTCTAATGGCAGATGAACAATACCAAAAAGACCGACCAACTGTACTTTATGTATGGTGATATAAGGATGATAAGGTTAGGTTGAGGTCCCATGATCCACCAAGAACCAGAGGGATCTACCCAGGGACAATCCACTAGATAGTGTAGAAGTCCTTAGGTATGATGAAAAAAGGAGAAAAGTGAGATATGGGAAGAGTGTGGACGGAGACTGAGCTAGTACAGGAATAAACCCAACAAGGTTCTAGTTATGAAGTCTCGGTAAGCACTGAAGGGGTTGAAGAATGAAAAGAATTGAATGAGAAAGGGTGAAAACAAATAGCCCTCAATTATTCAACCTTAGGGCGAAAGGGTTCAATTCATATACTCTTGGTGGTTACCAAGGTAACATCGGTATTGAAGACAAGGCGTCATGGACCCAATGACGACTTGCACTTCAACTTTCCAAACCACTCAAGTTCCTCTTAAAAGGACTTGTTTCATTCTCACGGGAACCGCATAATCTATCGACTTTCTCTTAGAGATTGTTGATATTGAAGAAGGAGACCCTCTCCTAGTCTCGACATAGGAACCAAATATGCACAATTGAGTCTAGAGCCACGAGATCATCAATAAATCTCATTAGGACACTTTCAATGAAGACTCTCTTTCACACAATGTGGAAAGAGATTATATCTTATGAGTCCTCGCATTATCCTTGTGGTATTCCCGAACATCGAGTGATATTCATACATATTCACAATGAAGATGGAAAGCCTTACGGAGCCAACATCAAACAAGCTCTGGTAGGTGGCATGTGAGATCTATTCAATAGATCAACCATGTGACAACCGAATGAAACAATGGGGCGATTCAATCTTTTGAATCAATCACGGTTCGAGTTATGGATTGACGGATACCTTTGAAAAACCGGTCGTTGTACCCAAAAACTCTTTACTTTAGCACATCGATTGTGTACAAATATTTCAAAATAAAAGGTATTTATGATTGATAATTGATTTTCATTAAAACCTTCGTTGTATGCAAAAACAATTTCTATTGAGCGATACTGCGATTGTTTTTTCAAATCTCTTTTATCAATCGGTGAATCTCAATTATTGGTTCACTCACTCCGTGTTGTCTTCTTTGAGGCGTTCGGTTTGAGAACGGCTAGAGCATTGCGAAACCTGTCGAAATTCTTGAATTATACGATCACGGCGATGCTTGCGATCAGCGGGAACCTTGGGCGTGTACCTCAATTCAACGAAAGTGATCAAAGACACTTTCGTGCGCTTTATTGCTAACTGCTTTTATGCGGTACACCATGATGTTTGCGGTGATCGAATGAGCGGTCAATCCATAGCCGCATGCTCACACAACACATTCGGTTCTAAAGAAATCATGATTAGTGCATCAATGACTCGATATTTTCCACTCCATGCTTACGCTTTCTGCCTGCGCCAATATCATGAATCAGCGAAAGCTTCCGCTACTCGATGAGAAGAAATCATGATCCGAATGTGAGCATGTCGGTCCAAATGTCACAACATCACATAATACCAACACCACAATGGATGAGTCGAGAGATTAATGTGGTGATGATCTCAAAGGCGACTCAAAACTTCGATTATCACGTGGATCGGTTAAAGACCTCCACTCAGTTATCCAAACATGCAAAATGAAGAATCAAAGACTACGAGCTACGGAACAAAGAACATGAACAAGAATTCAAGAACTATCTCAATGTAATATCTGTTTGTATTCTATGTAATTTTAATGTGTGTTTGAGGTGACCTCCTTAGGGAGATTGTTAGGATTTGGAAAATCCGATGGTTAAAGTGTCGGTCACCTCAAGTATATGTATTCGTTAAAAGCTCGTAGTCGTAGTTATTTGATGTTAAGTAGTATTTAGTTTAGTAACACCGTGGAGGACGGACGGTCTTTACCAGCTGTATGCACGATCCGGACCGTCGGTGGAGTTTTATGTACAATAAGATTTTTCTTTCTCTCACTAAAGTTCCAAAACCTCTAACTTTCTCTCTCTAAAACTCATCTTGTACGCCTCTTGTGTTTATGTTATGATGTGTATGTGAAATCCAATATGTTACAACTTGTGAACAAGATGATGGAACCGCTAAACATATCTCTCATGAAGACTTTCTTCATTCTTGATTCCACCAACACTCATCAACCATTTGATGATCCCTCTAGCGATAACGCGCAAGGAACTTAGTAGTCTTTCAAATAAGGATCAATCCTTTTGTACTCATGCTTTATCAATGTAATCTAATTTTCTTCATGAAATAAAACATCTTACATTTGATATCTTAGTGTTAGAACCTCTTAAACTAACCTTGGAATATAATGCATTGTCAAGATCATTGCATACCTTTAGTAAAGGTTCTGCTTAGCGATGGACGGATCCCAAAGTTTGTGCTAGACGGATCCCTACATTTAAGGAACCGTGGGATCCGCAAGCGTAAAATGCAATTGCAAACATTGTATTTCAAACATGTCCTTAGAACACTTCACTCTAAGCTAGACATAGTGTCTTAAGGCAAATTAAGTCCTTATCAAATTAAGTAGATCTTTCCTACTCACACATAACTCACCTAGATCACAATCAAGACGATTGTAAATCTATCGTTTCATTTTAACCCATTACTCTTCCGCTCTCAAATACACACATCATCTCTCACATGATCCCTCATATCTAACTTTGGAAATCCTTCAATTATGGCAAAATTGATCATAATCATCCTTACCTCAAAATTGGTCGAAATTGATCAAATTCTAGTCTTTCCATCTTAAGCCTTTAGGATATTTCCCAAAACATTATCCTAAGTCACTATCTGATATCTAGGATCATTTAGCTCTATTTGACACTCTCAAAATCCTTAGTGTCATCTTTGTTCATCATTGGTACTCATGTAAGTTCCAATTTCTTCCATAAGAGGCAATCATTAGCTAAATCACTCATTACCCTCAAGTACTCAAGCACCCCTTCATTTAAGACACTTAGGAGGACTGAAACACTCAAGATGATATAGATCTTAGACCTTAGAAACATCATTTCTATCCTTTCATAGCTGTTGAGAGCCGGATCCCTAGGATTAGCCTAGACGGATCCCTAAAAGGAGGGAACCGTGGGATCCGGGTGACAGTTTATGTCAACTCTAGATAAATCAATCATTTCAAGCTCATCTTGCTAACTCAAACACTCCATCTCATCTCAAATGAGTCCCTAGATCAGTACAACTCTTAAGTTGACTCTTATGCATGTTAATCATCACATTTCAATAAATCTTAGTGGCTTAAGTCTTGAATGCACTTGCCAAAACCCTTGCCTTATAAACCACATTGGTAGGACTCCTAAAGTCATCACCTTCACTCTCATTTTTAGCACTTAAGAAACCTTTACAAACCTCTTAAAATCATCTCATCATGAGGAAAACTCCAAGTAGCAACTTATCCACCAAAGAACTACCCAAGAAAATTGCTCGTGTTGTACACAAAATTTCCTCAATCGAATCATCTCCGGTCAAGCCAACAAATGCAAGGATTTCTTCTCAACTAATCAAACCAATTCCTAAAAGGATAGTACCCACAAAACTACCTATTCCAAACACCACCATACCTCCTAGGCCAAACAATATCATCTCCACTAAACCATCACCATTGGTTCCTAGAGCTATCTCATTTACAACTCACTATCATCACCACATCTCTACAATTTAGAGGATTTGCCTCTAGGCCGTCTCATCCACCTCCATGGCAACATTCTCCTCATTAGGAGGAATAATGGTACAAAATCAAGGTATTGAGTCAACATTAGCTCCGGCTTTCCTTTCGTCGTCACCATCATATAATCCCATTTGGATTATGAGAAATTATCAAAGTCAACCACCCGACCATATGGAAGTTGACACTTCTCTACCACCACCATCATTCTTGGTCGAGCCATTTTCAAATGTGCCTCCACTAATCCCTTCGTCGTTTGAGGCTCCCCAACCCGCTTCACTTGATCCCTCGCATCAAGCAACTTCTTTTCTTCCACCACCACTACCTAGCCATGACAAAGATTGCTATCATTGTCAACATGTTGAAAGTTTAATACATGAAGTACGGGAAGATCAACGTTTCATGTTTTATCATCTCCTCGAACGTTTCGACGAGATTAAACCTAAACAAACTTGAGCTAGAGGATTTTAGTGGTGTCCTAGTATCAAGCGTTACCTAGATAAGTCTAGTAATTCCAAGTCATGTATCGATCATTTTCTTAGTTTTTAGAGTCATCATTTCTCTAGTTTTATTAAATGAAAATACATGCTACCTGTTATATTTCTGAGTATATGATTATGTGGTATAATACATATCTCACTTTGATACTAACATAATGTGTTATATCATCATTGCTGAAATTAATCATCGCCTAGATGGATCCTTAAATTTGCCTAGACGGATCCCTACAAGGAGGGAACCGTGGGATCCGTGAGACGAAAACTAATTTTCTACTAACTTGAGTATTCTTTGCAGGAAATTATGCATTATACTTGTTTTCTAACCTTTGTTTTGTAGTTATTCAATTTACACATGAAGACTTTGACACCCTAAAGCTAGGGGAGCTTTTTGTCAAAGCAATCCATTGCAAAATCACTTGCAATATTAGGAGTACATTTCATAACATCCCTTTGCAAAAATTGCAATCATCAAGGGGGAGACGAAATTATTTGCAAACTAATGCAAATGAATTAACTTAGTATTACTTTCTTGGCCTACTACATAGGGATGGACTCGTCGAGGGGTAAAGCGAGATCCTTTCCGTTACTTGCTCTCAATTTTTTATTTCTTTCACATGTTTTTCCTAAAAGCGATGTGTTAGTTTCCTTCGAAGCTCTTTTTGTTTCGACAAAAGGGAGAAGAAAGTAAAACTACAAATTAAAACCTTTATGAATTTTAGCTTTTCCTTAAAATAATTTTATGTTTTGTCATCAACAAAAAGGGGAGATTGTTAATACAAATAAGCCGTAAAACGTTTATTTATATTTTACGATCTTCTAATGTTTTGTCGATAACAAACGTAAAATCATTTTAACGAAACAAATAAAGTACGTAATTAGTTTGAACTGTAGGATCGTAATATTTATTGTGTTTAATGATTCGGGTAGTCTTGGATGATGAAAATACAAGTTAGCCATTTAGAGAGAGAAAGTAAAGAGAGGGTGTTCTTGGTAGAGAGTTGCTTTGTAAAATGTAAAAGGTTAGATTGAGAAGCACCACCCCTTCCAAGGATGGAAGGGGTATTTATAGTTACACAAGATACGTCCTCCTGATTAACTACTTAATAACGTAAATAACTATAAGTCTACGAGCTAACTTATACGGACTGTGGATCAGGCATACAGTGGGTAAAGACCCGTCATTCCTCCACGGTGTTACACTAAACTATACTACACTATAAACTAACTAATTAACTACTTAATAACGTAAATAACTATAAGTCTACGAGCTAACTTATGCTAGATAATATTTGGGGTGACCGACTCTTCACAATGGAATTTCCAATTCCTAAAAATCTCCCCCTAAGGGAGGTCACCCCATGTTTTACATTTTGAATCCTAGCATTCTATTTAATCTTCAGTCTTGAGCTAGTAGACTTGAATTCTTCAACTTCTGCATCTTTGTGCTTTAGCAATGACTCTTCATAATCCGATTACTTTGTACTTTAAGTGGAGGTCTTTGGACTGATCCACATCTTTGATGATCTTCGAGCTTTCTTTGAGATCATCAGCCATAAAAAATCTCTCTGGATCATCCATAGTTGTGTTTCCTTCATGTGATGTTGTGACTTTTTGACCGACATGCTCATACTACGGATCATGACATCTTTCCATCGAGTAGCGGAAGCTTTACGGTTCATGATATTTGCGGCGATAGCGAAGCATAGTATAAAAATATCGAACCGAGTTATGTAGATATGCACCGGTCATGATTTCTTCAACTAAGTGTGGATCTTTGTGAGCATGCGGCTTTGGATTGACTCCTCGATTACGATCGGTACCAACCGTCAAATGTACTGCAAACAACGATTAGCAATAAAACACATGAAAGTGTCTTTGCTCACTTCGTTGAATTGAGTACCACGGCCCATGGTTCCCGTTGATCAAGACAAATCTTTGCTGTGATCGGTATAATTCGAAGAATCTCCTTGGCGGGGTTTCGCTTTGTTCTAGGCGTTCTCAAACCGAACGTCTCAAAGAAGACAACACGGAGTGAGTAAATCGGTAATTGAGATTCAGCGATTGATGAAAATTGATTTGAAAAACAATCGCGTATTGCTTAGAAGAAAGATTTTTGAAATCTGACGAAGGTTTTATGAGAAAGATCAATTTTCAATCAAAATACCTTTTGTATTTGAAAAGAGTACACATTCGATGTGCTAGAGAAAGAAGAAATTTACTGTGACGGTTTTCCAAAAGTATTTTTCAATCGAGAGATACTTTTTGAATTTGAAATATGAATACACATTCGATGTGCTTGAGAAAGAAGATTTGCACATCGAGCGGTTTTTCCAAAAGTATTCGTCAATTCATTTCTGGACCAAGGTTGATTCAAGATTGAATCTCCCATCGTTTCTATCCGGTTGTCACAAGTTTGATCTTCGAGAAGATCTCACATGTCACCCACCAAGAGCTTGTTTGATGTTGGCTTTAGAAGGATTTCCATCTTCATTGTGAATATTTTTACATATCACTTTCGGATGTTACGGCAATACCACAAGGATAATCGTATGACTCTTAATATATTCTTACTTTCCACATTGTGTGAAACAAGAAGTCGTCAAGAATAGTGTCCTAATGAGATATTGTGGATGATCTCTTGGCTCTAGACTCAATAGTGCACATTTGGTTCCTATCTTGGGAGACTGAGGAGTGGGTCTCCTTCTTCAATATCAACAATCTCTAAAAGAAAGTCGATAGATTATGTAGGTTCCCGTGAGAATGAAACAAGCCCTTTTAAGAGGAACTTGAGTAGCTTGGGAAGTTTAGTGCGGTGCATTACTAGGTCCATGACGTCTTGTCTTCAATACCGGTGTTACCTTAGTAACAACCAAGAGCATATGTATTGAACCGGTTTACGCCTAAGGTTGAATTATTGGAGGGCTATTTCTTTTCACCCTTTTTCACATTCATTTCTTTTTCATTCTTCACCCCTTGATTGCTTACCGATACTTCATAACTAGAACCTTGTTGGGTTTATTCGGTTCTAGCTCTATCTCGATCCGCGCTCTTCCCATATCTCACTTTTCTCCTTTTTCATCATACCTAAGGACTTCTACACTATCTAGTGGATTGTCCTGGGTAGATCCCTCCGACTCTGGCGGGATCGTGGGAACTAATACCTAACCTCACCATCCTTATAACACCATGCATAAAGTAAATTGGTAGGTCTTTTGGTATTGTTCTTTCCTTCATGAAACCAATTGAAAAATCATTTGGAAAATCAATCAAGGTACTTGTGATATAATATCAAAGCATTTTGTACCTTAATAGTTTTGATCATTAAGAAATGCTCCCCTCAACATGTGCATATGATTAGGAAATTGTTTAGCACATGGAGGCAAGAGTTCTTTGAAATAATTTCTTTGATCACAATTTCCTTAGAAAAAGCCTTTTGATTTTCTTTGGTAAATTCTCCCCTCAAGATGTCGTAGGATATTTTAAATCATTTTATCACATAAAGGCAAGAGGTTTTTGAAGTACTTTTCACGATTGCCAATAGAAACCATTCGCTCCCCTCAATATGTGCATCGATATCACGAAAGATTTTGGCACATATTAGAGAGAACTGCACTTTGAATCAAAGCGATCATCGTTTATCAAATTTCATATTAAATCACAAATTCTCCCCCGATCAAAAATATCAAACCCTTTGAGATTTTGGATCCCAAGTGATTTAATAAGATTTGAAAAACATGGGAGAATATGTGGCCTTGTTTAAATACTCTTCTGGTTTTTTGGTTAAATGCTCCTCCTCAACATGTGCATCATATATTGAAATCGTTTGGCACATGGAGGCAAGAGTGCCTTTAAAGGACTAAAACAGATTTGAGATTTAAATCACGATCTCACCCTCGATCACAAATGTCAAACCACTTGAGATTTGTGATCCCAATTGATTTACATCATTTAGAAAAGTTTTGGGGAAAGACGTGGCTTGATTTAATTTTAAAAAATGACAGATAAGGAACATATTAAACATTAAAGATTGTTAGTGTCAGGTATGATTATTTTAAGAGATCTTAAGGTAAAATAAAAAAAGTTCACAATCAAACAAGAACAGAAAAAATTTCATTTTGAAAGATCTTTGGGTTTTAAAGAAAGTCATACCATGACATAACATTAAATCTTTAGGTCACCACTTATTATTGTACAAACGGACCTTTTATGAAGAAATATCGTTTAAAAATATTTAATTTGAAATCACTTATGATTTGACAAAATAAAGTCCGGTTGATTTCAAAACTTTGAATCCGATTTATTTTCAAAACAATATTTTTCCATTTTCAAAACAATATTTTCAAAGTTTTTGAAAATGGTATCATCACTATTATCCACCACACAAAGATCGTTAGGTGGATAAGTTGCTTTTGTTGTTGTTCTTGAGGGTTGGAAGAAAGCGATCGATGATGCGGTGAGACTTCTTACGTTGCATTTTAATGCCAACTAAGGTCAAATTAAGCTCCGTTTCTTCATTTCTTGATGAAGAAAACCATCTCTTGATGCGATGAGACCTCTTCGTTGCATTTTCCATGCCAACTCTCCATAGAAGTCCAATTAAGCTCGTTTCTTCATTTGTCAACCCAAGATATAGTTACCCTTTCCTTCGGCATCCAATCATCTTCTATTGTGGGATCCGGATCGGGAACATTCTTATAACCAATATACACGCATCGTTAGTGAACACACATACTGGATATATGGTGGTCGACATCACCCATAACACAATCGACTAATTAAAGTCAATTCAACATAACAATCGGATCATATAAGGCATGGGGTTTATGTGTTAATCAAACTCTAATCATTTAATCCCACAATCATATCCTAAATTCCTAGTCCTTTGACATAGGTAAATATCATTTTTAATTAAGCACGTAGGATAATTAGATAAGTCCGATAGATGATATAAATTTGAAAAACATTCTCCCCCTCAATCAATGACTCATTTCATAAAAAGTTTTAAAAGCGCTGAAGTCATTGATTGAGTTTTCAATTTTTACGAAAAACTCTGAATCTGATTGATTTTCAAACAACTCATTAACCACCATTTTGTTAAAACAAATATTTTTTTGAAGAATTTTTTAAGTAAAAATATTTGAGTAGGAACAGCAGTCCTTCGACACACTTTCCTCATTTGTTTTAGGATAAGTGCACAAATTTTGTGAAAATCGTTTAAGCGTAGCACTTTCCTTCTTTGAAAAGCAGGTTGCTATCGAAATAATAGCAAACCATGGTTTAAAATCTGGTCACGATCTGAAGTAGCGCAAGCCATAGTTTAAGCACGGGTTCTGATCGAAATAAGCTGTAAGTCATATGTTATGTGACATGTTTTGAAAAGAAATATTTACACCTCACTCGAACTTCATCTATGGTCCCGTGCCATTGTTGAATGACATTTCTAAGACCGTAGATGTTATCGATATCGAAGACATGTCTTGAAAACATATTTTGGAATTTTCAAAGTTTTCGATTTTTATGGGTTTTGATGGTTTTATAATTTTCTATTTTCTTTTGTTGGTTTTCTATTTTTGTATTTGGTTTTGATAAATATTTACAATGATAGAGTAGATGATATAATTTAAGAAGATGATGATCTGAGTACCAAGATAAGGATATCGGCGGCCCGTTGTAGAAGATAGAAATCATCATCTCTTAAACATCCACCACCAAAGCTTAGAGGCTCCGAATGAAGATAGAACATGAGCCTTTGAGAAAGAGAGATTTTGGCGGCTTCCCCAAACCGAAAATCCATTAGATTAGCAGTTGAAGCTCTATTTCAAGCTTGCCTTAGCCGGTGCGAAGAAGCACACCATTATCATAAATCCTTTGCTCCATTTAAGAACGATAATCGAGGTTCTTCGTTCGGGTTATGTCATCAATAGAAGAGCGACAACGTTTCATCCCATACTTAAATAATCTTCTCATATTTCTTTTCAACCGACGTGCAAGCGATCCATTCCAAAAGGTATCAAGAGAACAATTCCCCAGTGGTTATGAATTGATGTAGTCGATCTCTTTGTATAATGCTCAAGAACTCTCCGAATATACATCATGAGGTTAATGAAGAACACCTCCCCAATATTCACATCTTTCGTCACGATGAATGTGTATGAAGCTCAAGAACACAAGTACACCAATATCCAAGAACTCTCCGAATACACATCATGCCCGGAGAAAACACCTCCCAATGTTTGTGGTAAACAATGGCTTTCTTCCCTAATGATCGTGTATGAAGCTCAAGGACCAAGTACACATTGAAGAACAACCGATAACATTGAAGAAGCGGGCCGAATCACTCGATTATCTCGCGGATGACAATCTCTGCGGATGTCAACTCGAAATAAGTGATTATATCTGAATCAGCGATTAAGCCCTCAAGTGAGACGGTTGAGCGCCCCAATGTACACAATTCTCTTTCCCACGATGATTGCGATAACATCGAGATCATCACACACTATACCTCTTATATCTTGAAACTTTCTCTAACATCACTTCCCCACATAGTTGGAATAATAACACTAAACGCCTTGATGAGTAAAACATTGAGTTTCTCTGCGGTCATGACATTCGTCTTCCGGGATATCTTCAATCACTTAGAAGAATTAAGTTCATCAAGTTTACTCGCGTTTGGGTGCTTGTCTCCTTCCCCTTGCTAGTTTTGACACTTGAATCGATGAAACATTATAAGCCCAAATACTAGAAATCATTGAGAAGATCACTTGAAGTCTTTGTGAGAATCAACATCTTTGAATAATGTGAGCAAGTCTAATTGGGGATTAAATTAGACATATCACTCTCCCCGATTAGTGCTCTCCCATCAACCGACAATCGAAAAGTGTAGAACCGATTGTAGAATCGACCTTCTTCAAGATTGTCCAATTGGGGAATATAAAGTCAACATCTTGACTCACCAAATGCATTCCGTTAACTTACAAATAGAAAATCCCTTAAATCAAATCCTCCCAATCAAACAAGAACAGAAAGATGTTCATCAAAATCAACCCCCAACTGGAAGCACTTTGTCATTTAATCATATCACCGTGAAGATGTCAACCAACGCTCTTAGAAGAAACTCCATGTAGAGATGATCCGATAAGAAGACGCTCGGTTCTTACATGAGTTTGGAGCCGTTTGACCATTTATTCTCTAATAACAATCAACCATGCAGAATTATCATACTTCTTCTCCCCCCAAAATTGCATATGAAGATGCCATTCTTGATTGAATAAATGAAATCATCCAAATGTAGTCTATTCACACTTCTCCCCATAAAATTAGCACATGATGTCTCCATCGTCATTATAGTTGAGCAAGTGGAATAAGAAAACAATCATGATAGCCGATTCACTTGATGGTGAAGCGCATGGAAAAAGTATGAAGCATGTTGATGAGAATGGTCATTAATGAGAAGATTTCTCTTCTTGAAGATAAAGCTCAGCGACACGTACACTTTTCTTTTCTTTAGAGTACGAGGCATGAGCTGTTGTGCTCATACGTCATAATCTCTCTTTTCGACTCTCTTGGGAAAACTTGTAATCAAACCCATTATCATTCAGTAGGCTCTTTGTCGTGATAGGCGATGGAGAAAACCTAATATGATGAATTTGACCCTGAAGTAAAACAACCCAAACTCGTGACTTAAACTTGCACATATGTAACAAATAGCGGTGCCGAGACTTCATCGTCCATTGAATCTCTAAGTACTCTATACTCTTCATCCAACCAACCATCAAGTATAAGACGTACATCACATCTTGAAAATCCACAATTGAATGTGACACTGAGCACTACAACGTAACTCCTTAAAGTGATAGTTATTTTGTGGTGGTACGAGCCCAATTCCTCCAAGTGGTAAAAGAAAAGGAAAAAGTCACCCAACAATAACTAGATTTCCAAGTCTTCGTTTTTGATAATAAGTTTGAACAAGGATCTTGAAGAATCTTCATCCAACCATCCCCGATACCTTCAGATACTAAGTACACTTGCCCGTATCATTTCACTTCAACCTCAAATAGATAATACAGAATTAACGCCGTTGTCACATTTTCTAGTTAAAAGCTCAAATCAAGCCTCCTTTGACGATTTAAGTGAACTATGATAATGGTTTCATCCCGACCATGGTTAAATGAGCATAACCCGTAAAAATTGAGATAACCAAGTACCATGAAGAAAATCCAAACACATCCAATTCATGAAGTACACCTTTGATCCCTTCTTGAAGTAGAAACCGTAGCACCGACATCGGATAAGATCCGAATTACACTTTCCCTTTCTCGGGATGGTTCCATCATCAGGATTTTACAATTCTATAGTTTAAAGCGAGAAATAGTTTATTTCGCGGGATTTTACAAAACCAAGAATAAACCGTAAGATAGATCCGAAATGCACTCTACTATTACCGGGATGTTTCCATTGTCACGGGATTTTACAAGTCTCGATTTAAACAGAAATAGGTTCTTTCGGCGAGTTTTACAAAATCAAGACAAAGCAGTAAACAATGTCGACTTGAATGTGTTATGACACCTTTGGTTTCGGTGAATATCGGTTTAGGGAACATGCAGCGGTTCATCAACGGTTCATTATCCAAAATCAACAGCATCATCAACCATCCAATCAACACTTTGGTAAACACATCATTCACGCATTATGTCGGCTATTGTAGTGACAATATGGTGAAGTAAACCCGATATGCCAAACTTGAGCATGAAGTAAAATTCCCCAGATTTGTTACTGAAACTTGTATTAATCCTCATGAAAAAGAAATGGTGTACCCAATGTACAAAACCTCTTGACATTCTCAACTGAGTGAGACACCGAAGTGATAGCTACGTTATGGGTTAAGTGAGAAAGAATCACAAATGCAACTAAATAGCCAAGCCTTTATCACACTCTGTAAATGCCCAAACAAGTCATCTTCTCGGAAGGGTAGAAATAACGAAGACGAAATAAGTAAACGCGCCCGAAAAACGTCTCTTCAAATCCATATAAGAAATACCGAACAAACAACCCGTAGTCAACATTTTCAAAAAACACTTCAAGCCGTGACGCAATATTTTTCGTGAAAATGTATACACCAAACTGTCATGAGCACAACAACAACTCTCATTATCATACCAAATCTCAACACATCTCATCATCATCAAATCTTTTTAACAAATCACATCATGAATACTCATGATCAAATCTCATAACCCAACAAATCTCATAATCAAAATGCACCAACAGAATATAAATCGCAACACGAGAATATTTGATTCATAAGATTAATTATTCTTCCCACATTTAAGCTCAAATCTCCTAATAAGTGTAATCGACCCATGAATAAAATACTACTTGAGACCCGATTCATATCCTTTTCTTAAATAAATTTGATCCAAAATTCGCTCACAATTATTGACTTACTATCCGACCAAAATTAGCACAAGCCCAATACATCATAAAAACGCATGTCCATAAAACCTTCGAGCATTAGACGGCTCATGATATTAAAGTAAATGATTGGTCCAATAAACACAACTAACGTCAAAATCGTCCTTACGAACATGTATAAAAATCACAGGCCCAAGTCTAAAAAAAATAACACAACATGATAACACCTAAGGCCCAAGGCCATGTTTCTCACTGCAGCCCACGATGTGATAATACCGATCCAGTAGTAGAACAGATTTGAAACAGGTTTTAAGCCTTATCTAACCCTAATATTGGGGATTATATAAGACCACTAATACCACACAACCCTAATTTCACTCACAAATTTTTGTCCGCCTCTTTCTTATCTCAACATAGATATCATACCCTAAAAGTCCTCAACCAAAATTTACGCCTCTTTCACATCTCAACACAGATATCCATCTTGACATGCAACCAAAAATGAATGTGACTCTTCATATCGATAATCATCAAGACCTCACCACAGGGATGGTATGAGGCACTTGATATCACAGCCACAGGGATGGCGTTGAGTATTATGCTTCGGCAATGAGATCAGTCCGTGGTTCAAGGTAGGTTTTGTTTAGTTCCTTCATGTCATTGAGTCTTAAACGAACCAGGGAAGTGATTTAACATAGTTGTTATACTCATTTCTCAAATTCGTATATTATCACAAACATTTTGATCTATGATGATTAGAATATTTCGTGTTTGAGGACTCTCGGAAGTCATGATAGTTTAATCTTAGTGAACCACGAAATAAGAGGCTGAGATCATTTGTTTTTGTTATGAATCTTTGAACATGAACCTATGATGTATTATTGAAACAGAGGTCGTGAGTCCATTTAGATTTGATTCGGATCTGTTAAAATATTTTTGATGACTGATGATGTTTTAAAACTGAAGTCAATGATGTTTTGGTGTTTGGTTTTAATGGTTAAGTCCTTTGTTATTCTTCTTCTTCATCTTATTTTCTGTCAAGTCGCTAAGTCAAGTCAAGTCGCTAACATTTTCCTTACAAACCACAACTCGCTACATCTTTATGCATAACAAGTCGCTAGTGTGTCATGAGTCAAGTCGCTAAACTTTTTCAAAACAAATCGCTACTACTAAGTCATATATCACAAGTTGCTAGGTTTTGTGTCAAGTCGCTAATGACCTGAGTTGACTCAAGAGTCAACTCGCTAACAATTATTCAATGAATCTAGACAACTTGTAAATACAAGTCGCCACTAATGCTTGACACAAGTCGCTAGGAAGAAAACAATGACAAACAACTCGCTAGCAAGTTATTTGACATTTTCCGATGAGTTATTCCGGCCAGAAAAATGTTCAGCTTCAATAAAACCCAGAAAACTGCTATACGAAATGCTTTGTATGACCCATTTGACCACTTTGACAAACCAGAAATGACCACAAATGACTCAAAGATGTTTGGACAGTTGACCCAAAACAGAATACGCCCACAACTTGTAACAAAAGTTTAGAACATTTACATATCTAAAATTGGTCATACGTGGTATTTTGTAAACATTTTAGCCATATTGTAAAGAATAAGCCCAAAACAGAATAAACATTATAGACCATAAGTGATACATGAGACCATGTTTAAAACAGTTAACCATGGAACAAAAAATCATCAAAAAGTACCAAAAATAACACCATGTATCGAAACCACAGTAAATCATCAAAACACAACAACCTTGGCTCTGGTACCATTTGTAGGATCGTAATATTTATTGTGTTTAATGATTCGGGTGGTCTTGGATGATGAAAATACAAGTTAGCAATTTAGAGAAAGAAAGTAAAGAGAGGGTGTTCTTGGTAGAGAGTTGCTTTGTAAAATGTAAAAGGTTAGATTGAGAAGCACCACCCCTTCCAAGGATGGAAGGGGTATTTATAGTTACACAAGATACGTCCTCCTGACGGATTGTGGATCAGGCATACAGTGGGTAAAGACCCGTCCTTCCTCCACGGTGTTACACTAAACTATACTACGCTATAAACTAACTAATTAACTACTTAATAACGTAAATAACTATAAGTCTACGAGCTAACTTATGCTAGATAATATTTGGGGTGACCGACTCTTCACAATGGAATTTCCAATTCCTAACATGAACTAATAGTTTCTAACATACTTACACTTTCACATAAAACACTAAAACAAGTATAAGTGATTTTATGATTTAAGTATTACATATGTACAACAACTAGTGTTTACATATTTGGGTAAAATATACACATAACTAGTATGTAGTATATTGGGTAATATAAATGGGTAGAAACTGAAGTATCATAACCTATTGACCAAATACATTAAATGTAGTTGGGTACAACCCAAAGTCCATGACCCATATCCATGGAGCTTGACCCATAACCCATTGCATGACATCATGCTTATATCATATATGGATAATATCCATAACCCATGGTATTGACCCATACCCATGTGACTAGGTGCATTGCACTCATAAGATACATTGTATCTAGTATAAGACCCATGGATCAACCCATAACCCATGACCCATGACCCATAACCAAAATACCCATGGGTAAAGAGGAGTGTCCCACGGATCCCTAGCTTTACGCTAGACGGATCCCTTGTGGAAGGGATCCGTGGGATCCGGGAAACAGTAGAATTTTTCCTCTATAAATAGTGAGCCATTTCTTCATTGTTGCTCACCCCTTTTCAACATACTTTCCCCTTGAGTTAAAAACTCTCTAACCCCAGATCCAAGAGATCTATGTTTGTAGTTTTGTTTTTGTGTGATTCTCTAGGTTCCTCTTAAAGGTGAGATCACCACCTTTGAAGTCAAGCAAGCTCAAGTCCATAAGTTGCCATGCTTCCTCATCATCAATACTACTGAAGTCCTATTGTTGATGGTTCGTTTCTTTCTACCAAGAAGTGTAGTGTTGAAGACATTAGTGAAAGATGTCTCAAGTGTCAAGACGAAGACATTAGTGAAAGGTGTCGATCGTCCATATTGTAGGCATTAGTGAAAGGTGCCTAGAAGTCAAGTCACAAGACATTAGTGAATGGTGACTTGAAGATCTAGATAAAGGCATTAGTGAAAGGTGCCTTAGATGTACATTTAATTTGGTGTGTTTCGATGTACAAGATAGATTAGCATTAGATCCAAGGATATTGATATCCTTGATGATGTTGTAATAAGGAGTTGATCTCCTTTGGGATTAGTCGTTGGTGTAGTGTTGGGTAGTAGTTCCTCCATTGCAATGGAACTAGGTATAGCCTAGTACCTAATAAAGGGTAGGCGGACGTTGTGGTAGGTGTGGTTCACCTTGGTGTGAAAGAACTAGGTACTTAGCCTAGTACACGATAAAGGGTAAGCGACGTTGTGTAGGTGTGGTTCACCTTGGTGTGAAAGAACCCGGTGGTTAGCCTAGTCTAGGAAAAAAGTAGGCAACGTTGTGAAGGTTTCTCCACCATAAGAGTCGGTGTCGTGTAGTGATTACAAACTCTCGAGTAGGTGACTCGGGGAGTGGAGTAGGGCAAGGAAGGTGTCCTTGTAGCCGAACCACTATAAATACTCGTGTTGTGGTTTTGTGCTTCTTACTCTTATATTTTCATTACATACTTCTATATGCTTGTCTATCAAAATCCAACACACATCTAAATAGATTAACATAAGTTAATCTAAATAGTTTAAAAGGAAGTTTTAATTGGCAAAACTATTCAACCCCCCTTCTAGTTTTCCACAGACTTACTCCACAGAGTCCCTCACCATGGCATTGATCTTTGGCTCGAAGTCCAAATCTTCTATGATCATGTCAATCTCCCCACAAGGCAAGCCATTGACCAAGCGGGTGATGGTAAGCTTAGTGAATTAACCGGAGAAGAATCGTGGGGCACTATAGAGGACCTTGCCCTCTATGACAACAAATGTTGGAATGAAACCCGGTGAGTTGCCCAAAACCGTCAAGGCAATATCCTTGCCTTCAATCGACCCACAACCTTCAAATCATAGGATACTTGAACTTAAAGATCAAGTCAAATTCCTCATGAGTTCCTACGAGGCTCCTAGATCTTCACCCCAAGTGAATAAAATCACTTTCACGTGTGAGTTATGTAGTGGTCCCCATGACACTCGTGATTGCACGAAAATTCCTGAACAAGCTTTCGTGGACTAAGCATCTACGCGCACTAACGGAGCGGGAGGAAGGTTCCCTACAACCCCTAGACCTAGGACCTTCAATGAAGCCCGAGAGGCATGAAAGGACAAACCCAACTATAATTGGAGTCAAACCAAAGACTTCACTTCTAACGAATCCCCTCCCCTCACTTGGTCCCAACAATACGATTCGTCTAATGGGAGCCCTCACGGTACTAGTCAATGTAGCTTGGAAGGGATGATGCAAAATTTCATAACATCCCAAGAAGCCCAAATATCCAAGCTTTTGAACCATTTTAATCAACAACAAGCCGAAATAAAGCCATTAACACTCATGTTGATAAGATGACAATTAAGAAGGTTAATGACATCTCGACTCACTCCCCTGTCGACGAGAAAGCTCCCATTGTAAAGATTAAGGACCCGAGCAAATTTTTCGCGCAAGCACAAAAAAGGAATGAGAATAGGGACCTGTCTTCATCAAAACACGTTCACTTTGTTAATGCAATCACCCTAGTGAGACCAAATAGGAACAATGATGAAGAGAACCATGAAACGGTGCTTGAGGTTAGTGAGACTCCTAAGGAAGAAACAACTAAAGAAGTAGACGAAATTGGCGATGAATACTTCAACAAGTTTCCTACGGAAGAGGAACTTGCATACCACCCGCACCTAGTACGCGATCTTCATCCCTTCTATGCAATGAGACTCCCACACATCACCTTTGGAAATCCTAGGAATCTCAATATACCATGTTGCATAGGACACCTCTTTGTGGCAAAAGCCTACATCGAACGCAATTCCCCAATAAACATCATGACTAATGCATACTATAATTGGGTGATGAAAAAGCCTATCCCAAATAGACAAGATCTCGATGACCTTAGAATGAGTGTAACTTCCTTGGTAGAGTTAAGGGATTTCCCGTCTATGTAGGAAGCTTCACGTACGATTTCGTGATTCTGAAGGATATTAGTATGGCTATAGATCCTAGCTTATCCCGTGTAGTTCTAGGAAAGCCATTCGTGGAAAGCTCTGAAATTACTTATGACCCATCATTAGGCATAGTTAGATTTAAGGATGAGATCGATGAAATTCTTACCAAATGCCGTTCAAGATTGTGCAATTCTCGTCACTATCTAATGATGAGAAAGAACTTAAGTTATCAGTCCACTATAGGAAAGATGAGGGTAGAAGGAGAGGAGTAGAATATGTGATGAGTAAGATATTCAGATTCTATAAGAAATGCTCAAAATTAGGACCGGACTATAGGACTAAATGGAATCGAGAAGACTATCCAGAAAAACACATCATCGGGCAAAACTATGCCACGGAAAGATCCTACGAAAATCATCTTGAAAAAGATATTATTTTAGATAATGAATTTATTTAGTAGTATGGCTTCGAGTCAAAAGTGCTTCTTATATATCTTTTATATATCTTTTCATTATTGTTTAATTCTCATGCTTTCATTATTTTGTGAAAATGCTTTATTTTGTTTTCAACTTCGTCTTAATTACATATAAAGGTATTTTACAAAAATATAAGTGTAGGGAAGATCACATGTATTTTTAGAACTATTATGAACATGAGATTTTTTTTGTCAATTGTCAAAAGAGTAACATAATGTCCATTAAAGTCAAGCGTTTCCACGTAAAAGTTTCAAATTTGAGTAATTTTGGTCAAAGCGGGCATGGGGCGTAACAGGAAGAGTACCAAGCAGACTACTACTGCCATGTCTGCAACAAAAGCTGAGTACATAGCTGCTTCAGAAGTTGCGGTGGAAGCTATTTGGATTAGGAAATTCGTTTCAGGGTTAGGTGTTATGCCCTCAAATGAAAAACCTATGGAGATGTATTGAGACATTTCTGGAGCAATCATTATCGCCAATGAACCAAGAGTTATAAAGGGAGTCAAACACTACCCTAGACGATATCACTATGTTCGATAACAAATTGAAATTGGTGAAATCAATCTACTCAAAGTTCACAAGATGACAATCTAGCTGCTCTTTTTACGAAGGCTTCACCAAAGGAAAAACTTACTCAACATGCTGAGAGCATAGGAATTCGTTTAGCTGATAGTCTCACGTAAATCTGTGCTTATTATTTGTATAAGGGATCTTTAAACAATTATTATTTCTAATAATGAATTAAAGTACTTGGTATGTTTGTTTCATTCTATAATAAGTTGTATCCTATATTTGCATGTTTAAATCTATGAGTAGCTTATATTCTTATCCATTGTTGATCAATTATATGGGAATTTAATTTAATTAAGACAAATCTGAGAGATTGGTTATATACTTGGTATAATCATGGAATGTCCTACCATACTCACATGGTATTCAAAAGATTGCATATTTGACTTATCCCAACTGACATGATTTTACTTTATGGATCTTTGTCATTAAGTAAATCATGAATATGATTACATTATGCTTAAACTTGAGACACAAGTTGTAATGGCGTGGGTGGATCCCATTTCTTGATAATAGTCTAATGCCCATAATTGGTAGTTATAAGCGCTATTTTTAGATTTGTTGTGAAATTCACGGATTACGATTGTAATCAAGATATAATTTTGTTCCTTCAAATTATTTTGAATTATAATACTACTGGCCCCTCGTGGGATTGATCAAATATTTTTATGACCATACCCAAAAGAGATCTGGATACGTCCCGATGATTCTGGTAATCTTGATCAATAGATGAAACAAGAAACATAATCGTTAAATTAAGGAATGACTTAGATCCATATCCATATTTAACACAATATTGGAAACAAAAGGATAGTATTATGATAAATCATTTATTGTGCTTCACGAAACCACACTTTAGTAATTTCGGGGGCATTGGCGTGTTGCTAGACGCCTACCAATGTCATTATGTTTAACTGAAACATGCCCAAGTAGGAGCTATTTGAATGTGAACACGTTTCGTAAACGTATGTTCGGAATGTGCTTGATCATACGGGATCGCACACGTTACATATGATATTCAATTTGTGTAAATAATATATTATACTAATGTATTAATTATTAAATCACGAAAATAACTAACGGTCGTTAATTAAGTGTTACTTAATGTGAGTTATCTAACGGTCGTTAAATGTTAAGTACAAGGACTAGAATGTAACAAGTAAGGAGAAAGATCTAGAATCCTTCCCCTTGGTACATGGGCGGCCGAATAGGGGGCAAAGAAAAGGAAACACAAGCTAACTTGGACTCCAAGATATCACACTATAAATACAAAACCTTGTATTCATTGTTTGGTATCTATTGGAAAACCCTAACTAGCTTTTCTTCTCTTCCCTCTTACTATTTTGTCTTGATCGACCGGATTATATAACCCACAAGGGTTGTGGGTTTGATCTTGAATGAAATCAAAGTTATATAAATTTCTGAGTATAAAATTCAGCAAAGTTAAACTTATAATTATTACACTTGAATAATAATTATGTACCCAAAACATTATAGTATTCTTAACACATATCAAGCATATGCACTCTAGTATATAATCCAAAAAAACATTTATAACTTAAACTTATGTGGGATAAGTTGACCCCATTATCTATTTATCTTTATTTCTTTGGACTTCGCAAAACAATATCGGTATTTTCAATTCAATTGACTTGTTCTTAGATGTCCTATAGGAAAAAATTGTCATTTCGTTCCTCCACGAAAAACCTTTTATTCTAAATCACATGATAAAAAATATATAAAAAAAAATCACTATCTTTCTTTGATTAAAGAATCAAGATTTATTTATATAAATATATTTTGTAGATATTTCTATATTTAGATTTATAGCTATCAAATCGCGACTTAATGTACCAAAAATTCCATTTCGTTGTATCCAATATTTTTGTTCCGACAATCGTATGAAGAAAGGATGCAAGATAAATACTATCATTTCCAATCTCCTATTTGGATATTGTATTGAAGTGAAGTAAACAAATGGAAAAACATCTCATTTCTAAAAAGCAAAAATAAATAGAAAAAGATTAATAATTTAGTCTACATAAAAATTAGAATATAAAGAGAGTTCTTTTTCTTAATCTCATGAACAAGATCTAAGAATCCATTTAGTTGATGGAAGAACAGGGGCAGGCATGAGGATCAACTGGTAGTGGGTGAAGAGATTACTTTTTCCTTGACCAGTTCTTTCAAAAAACGGATGAATCGGATTCATGAGTCATAAGAAGATAATTCATGATTCAAATGCTTAATAATAAGAAGAAATAATCAAATTGAAATCATGGATTTACCCGACAATTTATTGTCCAATAAAGGATTTTTATCTTCGAAACCCATTGGAATGGGTAGTGCACGAGAAAAAAAATCATGCAGAATTGATCGATTCTTTGGATGCCCCAAAAATACTATGAAGTGTTCGAAAATGATCGAAAATAGGAGGATTACGATGACTATAGCCCTTGGTAAATTTACCAAAGATGAAAATATTTTTTTGATATTATGCATGACCGGTTACGTAGGGACCTTTTCAATTTTGTATGCTGATCCGGCCCATTGCTCTTTCCTTATGCCTATTTTGTTGTAGGGGGTTGGTTCACGGGTACAACCTTTGTAACTTCATGGTATACCCATGGACTAACCAGTACCTATTTGGAAGGCTGCAATTTCTTAACTACCGTAGTTTCTACTCCTGCTAATAGTTTAGCACATGCTTTGTTATTACTGTGGGTTCCCAAAGCACAATGAGATTTTACTCGTTGGTGTCAATTAGGTGGTCTGTGAAACTTTGTTTCTCTCTACAGTGCTTTCGGACTAATAGGTTCCATGTTACGTCAACTCAAACTTGCTCGATCTGTTCAATTGCGACATTATAATGCAATCGCATTTTCTGGTCCAATTACCATTTTTGTTTCCGTATTCCTGATTAATCCACTAGGTCAGTTTGGTTGGTTCTTTGCACCTAGTTTTGGTCACAAATCTTTTGTTGGTGGTTATTTCCCAGAACAAAGTGAAGATAATCAATAGCAATCCTTAATACCAAAACAGGTTGCCGGATATCACTTGGAATCATGTTATCACTTTCCAAAGTAAACTATTCGACCCTAATGCCTGGGTATCACGAATATCTACTTAGGATAAAATCAAATGTATGTTATTGAATTAGGCACAAATCAATAACCCTTTTGCTTAGAAGTGTTTATCGTTTTCTGTATATGTTCTTGCATTATATGAATTCCTATTTATAGGAAAATACTCTTAGCTTAGACCAATGGAATTATGAGGATTAATCAGCCCATTAATCGCCTCATAATTATCCCCATTATAGCTACTAGTGGTTACATAACCAATTAAACGTGGTCATAATGCAGTTGTAACTGCTACTTGTCAGTACTAACTTAACACTACCAGTACTAACTTAATACTACTAGTACTAACACTGGCTATCAGCATTAATTTAGTACTATCAGTACTAACATTGGCTATCAGTACTAACTTAATACTACCAGTACTAACACTGGCTATCAGTATTAACTTAGTACTATCAGTACTAACACAGAATCTAGCCACTATAGAGTCAGGGTGTTCAGGGACCTTATAGGCGTACACTCCGTACCTCGACCCATTACGGTGTGAACTAATCCCACAAGTGCACTAAATTTTCCAACAATCCTCCCAAATTTAGTTCACTTCCTTTGCATGAAAATCAAACATTAAACAAAACATGTGCATAAGCGAAAATATCACGAGTTGAATTTCCATCTTAGTACATTACACGTTCAAATATTCGAGAATCGGGGTGTTCTAAGAATTGAACCCTTGACCCATTTGAATACACGAAGATAAAATACACACAAATTTTCAAACACTTAAAGATCCCGACACTATACAAGCCATGTGTCCATATCCAAATTCATAAATGTTGTAAAGCCAAAGTCCAAAGCTCCACAGGCGGCAAAACTTCAACATTCACTTAGGTGGTTCCTCTTTATTCATGCTCCTGCTTGCACTTTTTCAAAGAAATTAACCATTAAGAAGTAAAGACTTCATCCTCCTTTTCGCAGTTCGAGCACAACCTTGGGATGTAAAATAAACATGTGCTCCATCCACTTTGAATGTTCGACTTTCCACATTGAACTCGGCTCCCAAGTTTCCTCGGGAAGGAGTTGGGTGTCTTAGCATTCATGACTAAGTTGGACTTAAACCCATCCCTTTAGCGACTTTATAACCAAGTCTCTAGCGGACCCTTCGTCAAGTGATCGCCTAAATTTTGTTGAGATCTAACAAACTCTATAGAAACCACCCCATTCATGATAAGCTCACGAATCATGCTATATCCGACACCTAAGTGTCTAGACTTCCCATTGTACATCCGGCTATAAGCGTTAGCCAATGTAGATGCACTATCACAGCGGATAAAATAGGTGCTATAGGTTTGAGCCCTGATGGAATCTCAAGAAGCAAGTTTTTCAACTATTGACTTCTTAACCAAAGAATTACTAAGGCTACAAATTGATTCCATTGTTGAGCTGGTGATGCAAGTTTGCTTCTTGGATGCCCAAGAAATTGCACCTCCACCAAGTAGGAATACCCGACCACTGGTAGGCGAATTGTATTCGGTTATTCTTGATCCAACTTGCATCGATGTATCCTTCCAATCTTTGAAGGATAACCGGTATATGAGAGACTATAATCCATAGTTCTCTTCAAATACTTGATACCCTCTGAATTGCTTGCCGATGATGAGCACTAGGATTACTAGTATACACCTTTCGGTTTACCCAGCGCAAAAGTAATATCGGTCTTGTATAAGTCATGGCATACATCAGCAACCAATTACCTAGAATACTCAAGTTGAGATCTGACCTTTCCATTAATGGGCATCGACTTCTCACAAGTATCCATAGGTGTACTCATCGGAGTACAATCAAAGTAATTAATTTCCTCGACACCTTTTCAATATAATGAGGCCGAGATAGAAATTCTTTTACTTTCATGTTTAATCCTTATACCAAGGATAACATCGACCTCCCCATGTCCTTCATGGAGAACCTTGATGACAAAAATTCCTTTGTCAAGTCAACTGATTTTGGTCGGTGCCAAAGATCAACATGTCATCAACATATAGACAAATGATGACTCCTTTACCGATTCATCAAATTTGCTATATACATTTGTCGACTTGGTTAAGAACATAACCACTAGACAAAACCACTTCATCAAATTTTTGATGCCATTGTAGGTGCACGCTTTAGTCCATAAAGAGACTTAATCGGTTTACACCTTTGTTTTCATTTCGGGCAAGATGAAGCCACGAGGTTGGTTCATATAAACCTCCTCATCCAATTCACCATTCAAGAAAGCATCTTTACATCCATCGATGAATAATCGGTTGTGAATTGATGCCAAAGCAATCGACAATCTAATGGTAACGTCTGAGCCACGGGGCATAAGTATCAAAATAGTCTATCCACGACTTTTGTTTAAAGCCACGAATGACTAGTCTAGCCTTGAACTTTTCAATAGTTCCATCTACCTTCATTTTCCTTTTGAAAATCCATTTGCAACCAAGGTTTGCAACGGTGTGTAGATCAACCAACACCCAAGTGTTGTTGCCCATGATGGAATCCGTCTCATCATTGATTGCTTCTTTCGAGAAAAGAAATATCACGGGACTTCATTGCTTCTTCAAATGTCTTGGGATCATCCTCAACAATGAAGCAATAGGAGTATTGATCGAGAGACCTCATCCTTGTTCCTTCAATTAAGTATAATTGAAACTCGAGTCCAAATGACTTTGGATTCTGACCCTTTGCTCTTTCTCGAGCACGGGTTCATGTTGTTGAACCACAACCTCATCGAGGACCATCGATGGCTCTTCATCGAGGACCTCGATACACCAATGTCATGAGTTCCATTAGGAATCATCGACTTGGTATGGGCGATGAGAATCTATTCTCATCAAAGTTTGCATCCGCGATTCGATTATGGAGTTAATTGAAACATGTTCATTAGGTTCAATAACATAGAACCTAAAAGCCTTGGAATACTCGGCACATCCAACAAAGATGCGATCAATGCCTCTTTCACCCAAAATTTTCAACTTTGGATCGGGAGTCTTACAACGACCCTACAACCCCAAACCACGAGATAGTTCGGGTTGGGTTTCCTTTTAGTCCATAGTTCATAAGGGGTAACCTTGTTCCTTTTGTTGGGAACCTATTTAATAAATAGCAAAGTGTTAACATAGCTTCACCCCGAACCCTTGACTCGATCCTGAATAGGACTGACATGGAATTAACCATCTCCTTGACACCTGTTTTTCCTTTCGAAATACCATTTCTTTGAGGAGTATAAGGGCGATCGTTTCATGGATTATACCAATGATGAAAATCTGAGTATCCATGTACTCACCTCCCTATTAGTCCTTAATCTTTTGATCAAAGACCCAAGTTGTAATTCAACTTGAGTTTTAAATACTTTGAATTTATCTAATGCTTCATCCTTAGTATGTAACGAGATAGACATAACAAAACCTAGAACCATCATCAATAAATGTCACAAAGTACTTCTTATTCCCCAAAGAGGGTGACATGCAAATCACACACAGTCACCGTATAAGCTCAAGAGCTTAGTCTCACGACTAACACCACGAAAAGGTTTCTTAGTTATCTTGGTAAACATGCAAGTTTACACTTTTCGGTGTCCATGTCAAATCTTGGGATTAACCCATCCTTAGACATATCTTGCAATCTTTTATAGTGTACATGGCCAAGTCTAGAATGCCAAGGGTAGAGTCGGTCGGTCATTGGTGGTCACAAAGGCTGAATTAACAATATCGGTGACAATATTAAGCTGCGCATTTGATTACATAAATAGCCAAAACCAATAAAAACACCATTCTTAGAAAGAACAAATTTATCGATTCAATAACTTGTTTATATCCATGATTATTCAAAATACTACTTGAAACCAAGTTCTTCCTTATATCGAGAACATGAATAACATTAAACAAAGTTACAATCTTTCGAACTAAAATTAAGATCTACACAACCACGACCATGCACCAAGGTTGTTGACTCATTTCCCATGTGAAGAATAGAACCATCATTCGGTGACTCATAAGTCTTGAACCAACTTCTATCTTTGCACACATGGACATTGCACCGAGTCAACCCACCACGCAACATCATCATCCTGCACATAATAAGATTTAGATACATATGTAACATAATAAATCGAAAAGACTTATTAAACATATTCGACCTTTCGGTGAGTTGGTAGAACCACCACTCCACGAACCATTAGTGCTTGATCCATTGGCTTTACCACCAACCTTAACACCTTTGCAATCCCTTTTAATGTGACCGGTTTGCCACATTTCCAACAAGTAGGTGTTGCCTTCTTGTTAGGATTTGCCTGTGTTGTCATGATATTTGTGTTTGCCTTTGTTGTCATTGTACACGGTGGAGTTGTTATGCTCCACCATATTGACAACAGATGCACGATAGCATTGCTACTCTTTGGCTTGTCATTATCCCGCACTTTGAGAGATTCCTCAATGCGCAGATGACGCTTGACTCAACCGAGTTAACTCCTCTTTCTTATGTTTCAAGGTATGCTTGAAACCTTTCGAAGGGGAAGTTTATCAATGACACAAGAGGCTGAAATAGCCTCATCCATGTTCATATTGTGTTGTGTAAACCTTCCAAGTATTCCAAGTTCATTGTATTGTTCCATGGTGGTCTTGAATCGGTCATTTTGTAATTTAATGAAATTACTTACAAGAAACTTCTTACTTGAAGCATCCTCGACCATATATTTGGCATCCAGGAATCTTATAGTTCTTTGGAAGATTCAAAGTTCGATAAATGTCAAATAGAGAATCGACATACCATTGAGAATTAAACCTCTGCAAATGTAGTCATCATTCTCCCGTTTGCTTCTCCTCGATCTGCTCCACGGTAGCATCATCCCCATCATCGAATAGGTGTAGTCGAACATAGACCACACTCATGCTTGACACAAGAAGTGCATCTTCTTGCCACCTCCTAAAGTCCACCCCTTCAAACTTATCAAGCTTGCAAAGTTTGAAGCCATATGTTCATTGCAACAGCAGCCATTGATTATCACAAAATAGTTTACTTTGATTGTTGGTGGTTATTTCCCAGAACAGGGTGAAGATAATCAATAGCAATCCTTAATACCAAAACAGGTTACCGGATATCACTTGGAATCGTGTTATCAGTTTCCAAAGTAAACTATTCGACCCTAATGCCTGGGTATCACGAATATCTACTTGGGATAAGACCAAATGTATGTTTTTGAATTAGGCACAAATCAATAACCCTTTTGCTTAGAAGTGTTTATCGTTTTCTGTATATGTTCTTGCATTATATGAATTTCTATTTATAGGAAAATACTCTTAGCTTAGACCAATGGAATTATGAGGATTAATCAGCCCATTAATCGCCTCATAATTATCCCCATTATAGCTACTAATGGTTACATGACCAATTAAATGTGGTCATAATGCAGTTGTAACTGCTACTTGTCAGTACTAACTTAGCTCTACAAGTACTAACTTAATACTACCAGTACTAACACTGGCTATCAGTATTAACTTAGTACTATCAGTACTAACATTGGCTATCAATACTAACTTAATACTACCAGTACTAACACTGGCTATCAGTATTAACTTAGTACTATCAGTACTAACACAGAATCTAGCCACTATAGAGTCAGGGTGTTCAGGGACCTTATGGGTGTACACTCCATACCTCCTGACCCATTACGAGGTGTGAACTAATCCCACAAGTGCACTAAATTTTCCAACATCTTTGGGGTTGCTTTTTCCAATAAACGTTAGTAGTTACATTTCTTTATGTTATTTGTACCAGTAACTGTTTATGGATGAGTTCTCTTGGGGTAGTAAGTTTGGCCTTGAACCTACGTTCCTATGAATTCGTTTCTCAGGAAATTCGTGCGGCGGAAGATCCTGAAATTGAGACTTTCTACACCAAAAATATTCTCTTAAACGAAGGCATTCGTGCTTGGATGGCGGTTCAAGATCAGCCTCATGAAAACCTTATATTCCCTGAAGAGGTTCTAGCCCATGGAAACGCTCTTTAATGGAACTTTAGCTTTAGTTAGTCGTGACCAAGAAACCACCGGTTTTGCTTGGTGGGTCGGGAATGCCCGACTTATCAATTTGTCTGGTAAACTACTTAAAGGCTCATGTAGCACATGCCAGATTAATCATATTTTGGGCCGGAGCAATAAATCTATTTGAAATGCCTCATTTTGTATTAGAGAAGCCTATGAACAAGGATTAATTTTACTTCCTCACATAGCTACTCTAGGTTGGGGGTAGGTCCTAGTAGGGCACTTATAGATACGTTTCCATAATTTGTATCTAGAGTACTTCATTTAATTTCCTCCGCATTATTGGGCTTCAGCGGTATTTATCACGCGCTTTTAGGGCATGAGACGCTTGAAGATCTTTTTCATTCTTCGGTTATGTATCGAAAGATAGAAATAAAATGACTACAATTTTAGGTATTCACTTAATCTTGTTAGGTCTATGTGCTTTTCTTCTAGTATTCAAGGCTCTTTAATTTGGGGGAGTATATGATACTTGGGCCCGGGAGGAGGAGATGTAAGAAAAATAACTAATTTGACGCTTAACCCAAGTATCATATTTGGTTATTTACTAAAATAAGCCCTTGGGGGATAGTGGATTGTCAGTGTAGACGATTTGGAAGATATAATCGGAGGCCATGTATGGTTAGGTTGCATTTGTATACTTGGTGAAATTTGGCATATCTTAACCAAACCTTTCACATGGGCTCGACGCGCACTTGTATGGTCCGAAGAGGCTTACTTATCTTATAGTTTAGCGGCTATATCTGTCTTAAAGACCGATATAGTAAAGTATACCAGTTTTAAAGACCGGATAGAACATGGCCATATGAGTGGATACCTATTATCAAAGATCTCGGGTGTGATGGTTAATCATCTATCCCACTATATGGATATGATTCAGCATACCCATTTGTAAAATTATAAAACCAAATGATGTTCTCCCCCGGCTCGAGGTAGTAATATAATAAAATCGTATAGAATCAATGGGTTCGTGGAAAAATCCTATATGATGTAATTTAGTACAACTCTGACCAACTTCCAACACACGCCATTTCCAAACTGACAAAACCCTTCACAACCCAGATCTCCAAAATCACAAAATAACCGACGTAACATAAACTATAATTTTATGGTTGTGTAGGCGACATAAACTTGAAGGGTGATTTTGATATGACGTTATTCTTGCTGGAATAGGAATGAACAAACTCAATGTTATGACAAATTTATACTATTTCATAATGCAGCAGTTAAATGCAAGTTCATTTGGAGGACTTTTGTTACGCTTGTGAATTGCTACCAAAAGCCATACAAGAATGTAAAATTGGCTTGTGGTTTATTTTCAAATTTACTAGTTTGACCATTGGCAGGTTACTAACCCAGAAAAAAATACACCGAGTCTCTCCAACATAATAGTAGTAATTTAAGAATATAATCATTAATAACAGTGGTCATCACAACCAAACCTTGTGTTAAGCTCCTCGTAAAGCCTATTAGTTCCAAACACACAAAAGGATAAATACTGAAATGAGCTAGCAACCAAACTTTCTGACATTCGTATGCATCTCTATGTGACTGCTACTCAAATACTTAAGGTAGTAAAATATTTAAATTAGATCCGTTATATAAGGATACGGTCACCAAAGAAGATAACTCAACTCACATCCTAATACCTTACCAATTTCTTCGACCAATGACCCACCAAAGCATCACCTCATCACTGTATACCTCGGAAAGTCTGAAAAGTGGAAAACAAAGTCGATATATCAGTATTCATGTGATAAAAGCTCGCTAGCTTTATGTGTATGTGTCAATCATAAGCAACTAACCCAATGAGTGAGTACAATAGTTTTTCCCCCTAGACTTGCTCCTTTGCACCAACCCGGTAACAGACCGGTTAGCACAAATCCAGTTAGCTGCAGTATGGTATCAAAATGTGTCTAGTTATATAAAAAAGAGAGGCAATAAAAGGTTGTCTGGATAATTAAGCTTTTAACGTTAATTACCTCGAATACCCTGAGGAAACCAAGTTTTTGGTATTTGTGACTGAATGTGTTGATAAAGTTTGCTGCACTTCTCTAAAAAGGTAAATAAACAATGGTTATTCAGGAGAGGTAGAAACTTTTCCTCGTAACTATGATTGGGTGCATAACTAATTCAAGGTGATACAAGACGTGTTAAAAAGAACCTTTGATAGCTTTGTGCTCTTCTTCCAGTTGAATCAACTTAGCTGCCACTTTGTCTTTGTTCTTCTTACCTGCAGCACATACAAAAGGTTGATAAAGATCTCCAAAACATTTATTTATTGGAGTATCTATCAGAGAAGTAATATCAGATAAAGATTAGGAATAGTAGGTTTATCAAGATATGGATTTTATTCAAGAAGATATATACATAAGAGGGTCATGTTTGTTTGTATTTTTTGGGTAACCATGGTTCCAGGCCATTTGACCATGGTCACAACACACACTATATATAATATGTTGGCGATTGGAATTTTAATGGGTGAAAGTTAAAGGTGCATGACGTCTTTTTAATCTGTGTCTACGAATGTACTTTCAAAAACACATCTAGCTAACATACTTTCAAATTTTTTCGATCTAGCTAATATGACTGTTGGTAGTAGGTTCACGAGCACCTTGGCGAAAAATTTGCAGTTAGTCCTCTAGGACTAACGACCGTTAACAAGATGATAACACTAGTTAAAAAAAAAAAAAAAAAAAAAAAAAAAACTTTAAAAAAATTTTACGTTTTTCAAAAATTTTACTTTTTCTTTAAAAATTTAAAATTTTCGTTTTTTCAAAAAAATTTACGTTTTAAAAAAATTAAAAATTAAAAAAAAAACTAAAAAATTTACGTTTTTTTTTTTTTTTAAATTCGTTCTTTAAAAAAACATTTACGTTCTTTTTCTTTTTTTTTTTAAATTTTACGTTTTAAAAAAAAATTACGTTTTTTTAAAAATTTTAAAAATTAATTTTTTTAAATTTTATGTTTTTAAAATTTTTTTTAAAAAAATCGTAAATTTTTTTAAAGTTTTTTTTTAAAAGTTTTTTTTTTTTTTTTTTTTTTTTTTTAGCGTCGTTATCATCTAGTTAACGATCGTTAGTCCTAGAGGACTAAGCTGAAAATTACCGCCAAGGTGACACGGTAACCTACTACCAACAGTCATATTAGCTAGATCGAAAAAAATTTGAAAGTATGTTAGCTAGATGTGTTTTTCAAAATACGTTGCGTAGATGTGATTTTAAAAAGCGTCGTTAACGCTTTAACTTTCACCCAATTTTAATTCCACAACTTGATAATAAAAAAAATAAAAAAATAAAAAAAATAAAAAAAAGAGAATATTTACAACCTTTGATGGATTTACGTGTTTTTTTCAGTTTCGCCTTCAAGTCTCGTTCCATACCTGGCAGTTGCCATTGTTAATGAAGAATGCAACCCGAACCTTATTTTAAGGTGCAACTCTAGCTGTAGTAATGCAGTTAATGACCTATCAGCTAACTAACCTTTCATAGTTTTGTGTTTGGATCTCAAGCTAATCAAGTGAGGCAACATCGTTGCTATCTTACTACTGTCTGACGCAAAACATAAAGAAAAGAAAAGTTGTAGCATATGTTGAATTTCAGGAAAGAGAAAAAGAACACAAGCTGCAAATCACATGTTATGAGTTTTGGTATAAAACTAAAGCCGGCAAAGATGGGCAAATGAGGTTGGTTGGCAATGGCTCAAATAGGTTCGAGTCAAAACGTGTCCAATTCTATTTAAGTTTTCACCAAAAAGAAAAAAATTATTAATTGTGTACTATTGCTTAGATACCCGCGCATAGCGGCGGGCGATAAATATGGTTATATTATAAATATAGTGAATGAATTGCTAGCACAACTCTCTTCACATTCCCTACGCGCTTAGTGAATTCGTTTCACAACACTCCTAATGGATATGTGTTCGTTGTATGTGTTTGTTTGGGTTTCCATAGCATTCACGCAACACCATATTGACATCATTATTCTCCGTATATACAAAGAACCTCACACACTTTCTTACGTCAAAATTATTCCTCCAAAGTACATGATTTTGTGAATCGAGTTGTATTGATTCAAATTAAGGTTAAAGTTGTAGAAAACTAGAATCAAAATAAAATAAACCCACTTAAATTTATAAATTAAAATTCATAAAATATATCAAAACGGATATCGAATTAAAGAGCATAAAATTTGTGAAATTAGATAATAAAAGAATAAATAGATAATAAGATATTAAAATTTAAAAAAATAAAGGTGTTTTCTTGGTTGAAAATGACATATCACTCTATGATTACACCTCATTATCTTAATTTTTGATCGATCCTACAACTTAAATGTTTTATATAATAGTTACTTTGCACTAAAGTGATATAGGATTTTAGCCATTTGAAATCCTCCTGGTTGTATTTTGAGACCCATTTGACCGTTTCATAACCAACCACTTTTACCTAAAGGGTCAAAACTGTTTTAGTACTATTAGAGAAAAAAATAAAATATATGGGATTTGAATGTGCCGCTTGTTTGTAGCATCATATTGAGTATAGAACTGACATACCAGATGGTTCAAGGTTGGTAAGTCTTAAAAGGACCAATGATGTGCTACCATCAATAAGACCACATGCAACTATGACTTAAGACGCCCAAATGCCTCCTTCAATTCCTCCATTCTCGGTAGAAGTAATAAAATCCGTGTGTATTCATGTATTTGCAGCTCAAAACTTCAGAATGACAGAGGCTGTTTTGTTCCTCTTAACATAGAATCAAAATACGTATTGTTAAGAAAAATAAAATAAAATTATAAGTAAAACAATGAAGAATAAAACAATTCATTGTTCAAAAGCATGTGCATGGGAATACCATATGGGCGAGCACATTGAAAGTATCAGTAACAAAATCGCGAATAACTTGATAACAAAAGATGATCAACATTAATCGCCATTTTCCTTCCAAATCTGCACTCTCTTGAGTAAGTTCAGTCGCCACATGAATATATGGCAAACATTGTTGGTGGTTATTCGTCCCAAGCGGTGAGATAATCAACTTGAGAAATGCTCAACTGCTTCGTGATAACAACAAAGGGTCGGTAATATGAGATACCACTTGGTGGTTCTTGGATATCACTTGGAATCGTGTGATCACTTTCCAAAGTAAACTATTAAACCACAATGCAGGTATCACGAATATCTACTTGGGATAAGACCAAATGCGGTTAGAGAATTAGGCACAATTCTATAACCCTTTCGCTAGTAAGTGTTTACGTTTTACGTGTATATCTCATGCATGTTCGGATCTCCTATATATAGGAGGTTACTCTTGAACTATTCCAATGGAATTATGAGTATTAATCGGCCCATTAATAGCCTCATAATTATCCCCATTATAGCCGTTAGTGGTTACATGACCAATTAAGCGTGGTCATAAAGAAGTTGTAGCGCCATTTAGCGATACTTTCCATAAGCGATGCTTTCCACTAGCGGTACTTTCCTTGCGGTGGAAGTACGACCTATCGATGGAAACAACGCTTATCGATTTCATAGCACTATCGATTGGATACACCGCCCGGTGGAACACGCCTATCGGTGGAAACACGCTTATCGATGGAAACCACAGCGATGCTTTCACGCAAGCGGTACTTTCACCGGTACTACCAATACAAACCACTATAAAAGTCGGGGTTCATGGACCTTATGGGTGTACACTCCGTACCTCTAACCCATTACAAGGTGTGAACTAATCCACAAGTGCACTAAATTTTCCAACAATCCTCCCCAATTTAGTTCACTTCCTTTGCATGAAAAATAAACATCAATCAAAACATGTGCATAGCGAAAATGTCACGAGTTGAATTTCCATCTTAGTAAATTACGTTCAAATATTTGAGAATCGGGGTGTTCTAAATTGAACCCTTCAACCCATTTGAATACGAAGATAAAATACACAAGTTTTCAAACACTTAAAAGCTCACGACACTATACAAGCCATGTGTCCATATCCAAATTCATAAATGTTGTAAAAGCTAAAGTCCAAAGCTTCACAGGCGGCAAAACTTCAACATTTACATAGGTGGTTCCTCTTTAGTCATGCTCTGCCAAGCACTTTTTCAAAGAAAATTAACCATTAAAGTAAAGACTTCATCCTCCCTTGTGAGTTACGAAGCACAACCTTGGGATGTAAATAAAACATGTGCTCCAGTCCAGAATATTCGACTTTCCACATTGAACTCGGCTCCCAAGTTTCCTTAGGAGGAGTTGGGTGTCCTAACATTCGATGACTAAGTTGGACTTAAACCCATCCCTTTAGCGATTTTATAACCAGTCTCTAGCGGACCCTTCGTCAGTGATCGGCTAAGTTACATTGAGATCTCACAAACTCTATAGATACCACCCCATTCATGATAAGCTCACGAATCATGCTATATCCGACACCTAAGTGTCTAGACTTACCATTGTACATCTAGCTATAAGCCTTAGCCAATGTGGTGCACTATCACCGGATAGAAATAGGTGCTATAGGTTTAGGCCACATGGAATCTCAAAAGCAAGTTTTCAACCATTGACTTCTTTACCGTATGCCAAAGCCACAAATTTAGATTCCATTGTTGAACCGGTGATGCAAGTTTGCTTCTTGGATGCCCAGAAATTGCACCTCCACCAGTAGAATACCCGACCCTTTGGTAGGCAATTGTCTTGATGTTACTAATCAACTTGCATCGGTGTATCCTTCCAACATCGATGGGTAACCGATATGAGAGACTATAATCCATAGTTCTCTTCAAATACTTGATGCCCTCTGAGCGCTTGCGATGATGAGCACTAGGATTACTAGTATACACTCAATTTTCCCATTGCAAAACCAATATCGGGCCTTGTACAAGTCATGGCATACATCAGTGACCAATTACCTAGAACACTCAAGTTGAGATCTGACCTTGCCATGATTAGGCATCGACTTCTCACAGTATCCATAGGTGTACTCATCGAGTACAATCAAAGTAATTTAATTTCCTCGGTGCCTTCTCAATATAATGAGGCGAGAGATAGAAATTCGATTACTTTCATGTTTAATCCTTATACCAAGGATAACATCGACCTCCCCATGTCTTTCATGGAGAACCTTGATGACAAAAATTCCTTTGTCGGTCAACTGATTTTAGTCGGTGCCAAGATCAACATGTCATCAACATATAGACAAATGATGACTCCTTTACAGATTCATCAAATTTGCTATATACACATTTGTCGACGGTTAAGAACATAACCACTAGACAAAACCACTTCATCAAACTTTTGATGCCATTGTTTAGGTGCACCTTAAGTCCATAAAGAGACTTAATCGGTTTACACACCTTGTTTTCATTGCCGGAATGATGAAGCCACGAGGTTGGTTCATACAAACCTCTCTTCCAATTCACCATTCAAGAAAGTCGTCTTCATCCATCGATGAATAACGGTTGTGAATAGATGCCATAGCAATCGGTCATCTTATGGTAACGATCACGAGCCACGAGGGCATAAGTATCAAAATAGTCTATCCACGACTTTTGTTTAAAGCCCTGAATGACTAGTCTAGCCTTGAACTTTTCAATAGTTCCATCTACCTTCATTTTCTTTTGAAAATCCATTTGCAACCCGAGGCTTGCAACTGGTGGTAGATCAACCAACACCCAGTGTTGTTGCCCATGATGGAATCCATCTCATCATTAATTGCTTCTTTCCGAAAGCAATGTCACGGGACTTCATTGCTTCTTCAAATGTCTTGGGATCATCCTCAACAATGAAGCAATAGGAGTATTGGTGGAGATCTCATCCATGGTTCCTTCACTAAGTATAGTTGAAACTCGGTCCAAATGACTTTGGAGTCCGACCCTTTGCTTTTCACGAGCACGAGTTCGGTTCTTTGAATCACAACCTCATCGGGGACCATCGATGGTTCATCAGTACCTCGATACACCGGTGTCATGAGTTCCATTAGGAATCCTCGACTTGGTCTAGGGATGATGAGAATCTATTCTCATCAAAATCGCATCCCTTGATTCAATTATTGTGTTAAGCGAAACATGTTCATTAGCTTCAATAACATAGAACCTAAAAGCCTTGGAATGCTCGGCATATCCAACAAAGATGCGATCAATGCCTCTTTCACCCAAAGTCTTTTGCTTTGGATCGAAGAGTCTTACATGACCCTACAACCCCAAACCTTGAGATAATTCAGTTGGGTTTCTTTTTAGTCCGAGTTCATAAGGGTAACCTTGTTCCTTTTGTTGGGAACTCTATTTAGCAAATAGCATTTGTTAACATAGCTTCACCCTGAACCCTTGACTCGATCTGAATAGGACAACATGGAATTAACCATCTCCTTGACACCTGTTTTCCTTTCGAAATACCATTTCTTTGAGGAGTATAAGAAGCGATCGTTTCATGGATTATTCCAACAGATGAAAGTCTTGAGTATCCATGTACTCACCTCCCTATCGATCCTTAATCTTTTGATCAAAGACCCAAGTTGTAATTCAACTTGGTTTTAAACACTTTGAATTTATCTAATGCTTCATCCTTGGTATGTAATAAATAGACATAACAAAATCTAGAAGCATCATCAATAAATGTCACAAAGTACTTCTTATTCCCCAAAGAAGGAGTGGCATGCAAATCACACAGTCATTGTGAATAAGCTCAAGATCTTAGTCTCACTAACACCACGAAAGGGTTTCTTAGTTATCTTGGTCAACATGCAAGTTTTACACTTTTCGGTGTCCATGTCAAAAGCGAGGATTAAACCATCCTAGACATATCTTGCATTCTTTTATAGTGAACATGACCAAGTCTAGCATGCCACGGGTAGAATCGGTTTATCATATGTGGTCACAAAAGTGAAATAACATCGTCGTTGGTATTAAGCTTTGAACATTTGATTACATAAATAACCAAAACCAATAAAAACACCACATTTAGAAAGAACAAATTTATCGATTCAATAACTTGTTTATATCCATGATTATTCAAAACACTACTTGAAACCAAGTTTTTCCTTATATCGGGAACATGAATAACATTAAACAAAGTTACAATCTTTCTGAACTAAACCTAAGATCTACACAACCACGACCATGCACCAAGGTCGTTGACTCATTTCCCATGTGAAGAATAGAACCATCATTCGCTGACTCATAAGTCTTGAACCAACTTCTATCTTTACACATGAGCTGTTGCACGAGTCAACCCGCGCGCAACATCATCATCATGCACATAAAACGATTCGATACATATGTAACATAATAAATCGAAAAGACTTATTAAACATATTCGACCTTTCGGTGAGTTGGTGAACCACCACTCCACTGAACCATTAGTGCTCGATCCATTGGCTTTACCACCAATTTTAACACCCTTGCGGTCCTTTTAATGTGACCGGTCTTGCCACATTTCCAACAAGTAGGTGTTGCCTTCTTGTTAGGATCTCGCCTTGTGTTGTCATGATATTTGCGTTTGCCTTTGTTGTCATTGTACACAGTAGAGTTGTTATGCTCTACCATATTGACAACAGATGGTCCAAGCGGCATTGCTACTCTTTGGCTTGTCATTATCCGCACCTTGAGAGATTCCTCAATGTGCGGATGATCGCCTAACTCAACAAGAGTTAACTCCTCCTTCATATGTTTCAAGGTATGCTTGAAATCTTTCCATGAAGAAGGAAGTTTATCAATAACACAAGAGACTTGAATAGCCTCATCCATGTGCATATTGTGTTGTGTAAACCTTCCAAGTATTCCAAAGTTCATTGTATTGTTCCATAAGCGGTCTTGAATCGGTCATTTTGTAATTTGTGAAATTACTAACAAGGAACTTCTTACTTGATGCATCCTCGACCATATATTTGGCATCCAAGGAATCCACAGTTCTTTGGAAGATTCAAAGTTCGATAAATATCAAACAAAGAATCGAGACATACCATTGAGAATAAGACCTCTGCATATGTAGTCATCATTCTCCCACTTGCTCCTCCTCCCGATTTGATCCACGGTAGCATCATCACCATCATCGAAATTGGAGTAGTCGGTACATAGACCACACTCATGCTTGATGAAAGAAGTGCATCTTTTTCGCCACCTCCTAAAGTCCACCCCTTCAAATTTGTCCACTTAGCAAAGTTTGAAGCCATGTGTTTCATTGCGTGAGCTTGCCATTGATTATCACTAAATAGTTTACTTTGATTGTTGGTGGTTATTCGTCCCAAAGCGGTGAGATAATCAACTTGACAGAAATGCTCAAGCTGCTCGTGAGAACAACAAAGGGTCAAGAGTAATGCAGATACCACTTGGTGGTTACGGATATCACTTGGAATCGTGTGATCACTTTCCAAAGTAAACTATTAGACCCTAATGCCCGGGTATCACGAATATCTACTTGGGATAAGACCAAATGCGCTAGAAAATTAGGCACAATTCTATAACCCTTTCGCTAGTAAGTGTTTACGTTTACGTGTATATCTCATGCATGTTCGGATCTCCTATATATAGGAGGTTACTCTTGAACTATTCCAATGGAATTATGAGTATTAATCGGCCCATTAATAGCCTCATAATTATCCCCATTATAGCCGTTAGTGGTTACATGACCAATTAAGCGTGGTCATAAAGAAGTTGTAATCGCCATTTAGCGATTACTTTCCATAAGCGGTACTTTCCACTAGCGGTACTTTCACTTGCGGTGGAAGTACGACCCATCGATGGAAACACCGCTTATCGATACTTTCATAGCACTATCGGTGGATACACCACTTGGAAACATCGCTTATCGATGGAAACCACAAGCGGTACTTTCCACAAGCGAGACTTTCACCAGCGGTACTTTCACCAAGACTACCAATACAAACCACTATAAGAGTCGGGAGTTCATGGACCTTATGGGTGTACACTCCGTACCTCCTAACCCATTACAAGGTGTGAACTAATCCCACAAGTGCACTAAATTTTCCAACAAACATTTAAGACAATTAATATGTGTGAAACCGTTAATGCATGTGAAGACAAAGAAACCAAAAAGTGTGAATATTACATACCCTCCCCTCATCAAGCTTTTTAAACTCGAGCCAACTATTATGGTCCTCTTCTTTTAAGGGAACTTTGTTGACCTTTGGACGATAATATCTATATAGTCTGAGTCGATGATTCGCACCACCTTGCTTTTCTCCTTACCCGTTGAACATCTTGAATGAACAAAATGCAAGAAGAAAAAAAACATCGGTGATAAAAGAATGTTCGATTACAATTAAGAAACACTATATATGGGCCTCTCTATCTCCAAAAGCGAGAACTACTCTATAAACCTCATCACGAGCCACACTTACATCTAACAAATCAAATAAGGAGAATTAAGAAAGACCTTCCATAGGTTTGTGTTACGTTTCCAAGTCGATCTTTCCAGATTCTTTGACACCTACGCACATTCATACAAACCCCATATCAATATAAATTAATGCACCGAAACAAGCTAATGTACATGTTTTCTAACAAACCTTCCATGTTTTTATGTCCTGAAGTCGAAGTCATTGCTATATATATTACCTGCAAACATGACCAGGATAGAAAGAAAAGAAAAGAAAAGAAAAAAAAAAACAAGTTAGGTTATAGTAGTAATTGAATGTTAACATAGTTAAATAGTGCGTCTGTGTTGAGCCTGTAGGTGGTGGAGATATGCAGGACTAAAAAAGTCTCGTTAAACAAAGACATAAATGTTTCATTTCTCTCTATAAACAACAATCACATAACCCTGGCCCTTCATCTTGGCTAAACCAGAAGTTCTCATTTAAGTAAACAAGCTGCTAATATAATAAGCTGACCCTGAAACCCCCATAGCTTAACCATAAACTAACACACAAAAAAAGCTAGTTAAATATGTTTTCCAATCTTGTACAAGCAAATTAGGTTCACAAGTGTGTTCGATGTGATCTTAAAGCGGCAATTTCAACTAATTTACTTATAGAGTTATAATTTCGTTGATTAGGGATACATTTTAAGTTATGCAGTTCAAATGGATCAAAATACTCCTAAAGTGCAATTTCAATGCGACAAACACGTAAATGTATACTTTCTTTTCTCTAAAAACAAGAATCGAAAGGTAGCAATGAGGTTGTTCATATTAGTATAATAATGGAACCTTAAGCTTTTTAGATTACATGAGCCTGCTTTGCACCTTCATATTGGCTTTTGTAAAGGGCTTATTTAGGTTTTCTTCTTTTATAACAAAAAGCTAATGAGCCGCTTAAAATAAGCTAAGAGGTGTTTGTTTAAGCTTATTTTTGAACTTATGAGCTTAAATAAGTTTCAAATTATGTTCCACAAGCCTTTTTTTTTTTTTTTTTTTTTTTTTTTTTAAGCATATTTGAAGCTTATGAGCTTATATAAGTTTATTACTATGTAATTCTAACCCCATAAGTCACAAAATAAGCCCAAAAACTAAAACCAACTGGGCTAGGTCACTTGGCCACCAAGCTTTCCTTAAGGTGCCTTGGGAGGGACTCCAACACCTTTGAGCGAAAACCAACTAACAACTAACAAACCGTTAGGGAAAAAAAAGAAAAAAAAAAAAGTTTATGAAGCATAAGCGAAAACCAATTAAGCTCATAAGCTAAAAAATAAGCTTAAACAAATACTCCCAATCAATCAATCGACATGACAAAAAAAAAAAAAACAAACCCTGAAAACCCCCTAGCTCAAACACAAATTCAGGTTCACGTTTGTTGTTGTTTTTTCTATCTGAGGTTTTATTTATTTATTTTTTTTTTTGGATCTCTTTGAATCGCTCAGGCAAGAATAAATTACGTATTTATACTTTTTTCCTTGAGAATAAATTGTTTATCAATAGTCTTATTTTAGAGTTAATTACATATTTCTCCCCTCTGGTTTACACACATTCCCACATCTCTTCCTTTATTCAAACCACTTACATGTTTCATCCATGTGGTTGCAAAATCTTGCAGCGTCGGCCAACGACCGTTTGTTTTTTAAGGTTTTCTCCCTCACTTGCCTAAAACATGAGGGTATATGGGTCTTTTATCTTCTCATTTAACATTATTGAGTGTGTTAAGTTTGGTGTTGGTCCATATGGGGTATGTTTTGCACGAAGCGGTATGGAGCTTTTGTTGGAAAATTTAGTGCACTTGTGAGATTAGTTCACACCTTGTAATGAGTTAGGAGGTACGGAGTGTACACCCATAAGGTACATGAACACCCTGACTCTAATAGTGGTTTGTATTGGTAGTGCTTGTGGAAAGTATTGATTGTGGTTTCCACCGATATGATGTTTCCATGAGCGATGTTTCCACATTGCGGTGGTGTTTCCATCAAGCGGTGTTTCCACCGCGTTTTCCACCGCTGGTGCTATGAAATCTTGATGAAAGTCTTGCTTGTAGCGGGCTTTGACCTATTCAAGTGGCAGTTACAACTGCATAATGACCACGTTTAATTGGTCATGTAACCACTAACGGCTATAATAGGGATAATTATGAGGCTATTAATGGGCCGATTAATACTCATAATTCCATTGGACTAGCTCAGAGTAACCTCCTATATATAGGAGATCTGATTATGCATGTAAAACACACAGAAAACGATTAACACTTATAAGCGCAAGGGTTATTGAATTGTGCCTAATTCTATAACTACATTTGGTCTTATCCCAAGTAGATATTCGTGTAACCCATGAATTAGGGTCGAATAGTTTACTTTGGAAAGTGATCACACGATTCCAAGTGATATCCGGTAACCACCTAGTGGTATTTGTTTCTGTGACTTGATATTTGTTTACGTGACATTGATTATCTAACCACATTCGGGAGTTACACACCAACAATCAAAGTAAACTATTTTGTGATAATCAATGGCAAGCTAACGCAATGAAACACATGGCTTCAAACTTTGCCAAGCTTGATAAGTTTGAAGGGTGGACTTTAGGAGGTGGCGAAAGAAGATGCATTTCTTCTTTGTCAAGCATGAGTGTGGTCTATGTTTTGACTACACCTATTCACGATGATGGGGATGATGCTACTTGTGGGCAGATTAGGAGAAGGAGCAAATGGGAGAATGATGACTACATATGCAGAGGTCTAATTCTCAATGGTATGTCGATTCTCTATTTGATATCTATCGAACATTGAATCTTCCAAAGAACTGTGGGACTCCTTGGATGTCAAATATATGGTGAGGATGCATCAAGTAAGAAGTTCCTTGTTAGTAATTTCACAAATTACAAAATGACCGATTCAAGACCGGTTATGGAACAATACAATGAACTTCTTGGTATACTTGGAAGGTTTACACAACATAATATGCACATGGATGAGTCTATTTCGGTCTCTTGTGTCATTGACAAACTCCTCCTTCTTGGAAAGATTTCAAGCATACCTTGAAACATAAGAAAGAGGATTTAACTCGGTTGAGTTGGGCGATCATCTGCGCATTGAGGAATCTCTCAAAGTGCGGGATAATGACAAGCCAAAGAGTAGCAATGTTCTTGGTGCATCTGTTGTCAATATGGTGGAGCATAACAACTCCACCAAGTACAATGACAACAAAGGTAAATGCAAATATCATGACAACACAAGGCGATCCTAACAAGAAGGCCACACCTACTTGTTGGAAATGTGGCAAAAGCGGTCACATTAAAAGGGATTGCAAGGGTGTTAAAATTGGTGGTAAAACCAATGGATCGAGCACTAATGGTTCGGGGATTGGTGGTTCACCAACTCACCGAAAGGTCGAATATGTTTAATAAGTCTTTTCGGTTTATTATGTTACATATATATCGAATCTAATTATGTGCGGGATGATGATGTTGCGTGGTGGGTTGACTCGGTGCAACAGTTCATGTGTGCAAAGATAGAAGTCGGTTCAAGACTTATGAGTCAACGAATGATGGTTCTATTCTTCACATGGGAAATGAGTCAACGACCTTGGTGCATGGTCATGGTTGTGTAGATCTTAAGTTTAGTTCGGAAAGATTGTAACTTTGTTTAATGTTATTCATGTTCACGATATAAGGAAGAACTTGGTTTCAAGTAGTGTTTTGAATAATCATGGATATAAACAAGTTATTGAATCGATAAATTTGTCTTGTCTAAATGTGGTGTTTTATTGGTTTTGGTTATTTATGTAATCAAATGTTCAGGCTTAATATTTCCACTGATAATGTATTTATTGCCACCGATAGTGTTAATTCACCTTTGTGACCACCATTGACCTGACTGTTTCTACCCTTTGGCATGCTAGACTTGTTCATGAACATTATAAGAGAATGCAAGATATGTCTAAGGATGGGTTAATCCCAGATTTGACATGGACAACGAAAAGTGTAAAACTTGCATGTTGACCAAGATAACCAAGAAACCTTTTCGGGTGTTAATCGTGAGACTAAGCTCTTGGAGCTAATACACGATGACACATGTGATTTGCATGCCACTCCTTCTTTGGGGAATAAGAAGTACTTTGTGACATTTATTGATGATGCTTCTAGGTTTTGTTATGTCTATATTTTACATACTAAGGATGAAGCATTAGATAAATTCAAAGTGTTTAAAAGCGAAGTTGAATTACAACTTGGGTCTTTGATCAAAAGATTAAGGACGATAGGGAGGTGAGTACATGGATACTCTGTATTTTCGATCTGTTGGTATAATCCATGAAACGATCGCCCTTATACTCCTCGAGCAAAATGGTATTTACGAAAGGAAAAGCAGGTCTTGAAGGAGATGGTTAATTCCATGTTGTCCTATTCGGATCGAGTCAAGGTTACGGGGTGAAGCTATGTTAACAACTTGCTATTTATTAAATAGGGTTCCCAACAAAGGAACAAGGTTACCCTTATGAACTACGGACTAAAAGGAAACCCAACTGAACTATCTCAAGGTTTGGGGTTGTAGGGTTGTTGTAAGACTCCACGATCCAAAGTTGAAAACTTTGGGTGAAAGAGGCATTGATTGCATCTTTGTTGGATATCTTGAGCATTCCAAGGCTTTTAGGTTCTATGTTATTGAACCTAATGAATATGTTTCGATTAACTCCATAATTGAATCAAGGGATGCAAACTTTGATGAGAATATATTCTCATCGGTCCCTAGACCAAGTATGAGGATTCCTAATGGAACTCATGACATTGGTGTATCGAGGTCCCGATGATGAACCATCGGTGGTCCTGATGAGGTTGTGGTTCAACAACTGAACTCGTGCTTAGAAAGAGCAAAGGGTCGGGACTCCAAAGTCATTTGGACACGAGTTTCAACTATACTTAGTTGAAGGAACAAGGATGAGGTCTCGACCAATACTCCTATTGCTTCATTGTTGAGGATGATCCCAAGACATTTGAAGAAGCAATGAAGTCCCGGACATTGCTTTACGGAAAGAAGCAATCAATGATGAGATGGATTCCATCATGGGCAACAACACTTGGGTGTTGGTTGATCTACCACAGTTGCAAACCTTTGGGTTGCAAATGGATTTTCAAAAGAAAATGAAGGTAGATGGAACTATTGAAAGTTCAAGGCTAGACTAGTCATTCGGGGCTTTAAACAAAAGTCGGGATAGACTATTTTGATACTTATGCCCACGTGGCTCGTATCGATTACCATAAGGCTGGCGATTGCTTTGGCATCTATTCACAATCGATTATTCATCGGATGGATGTGAAGACGACTTTCTTGAATGGTGAATTGGATGAGGAGGTTTATATGAACCAACCTCGGGGTTTCATCATGCACGGCAATGAAAACAAGGTGTGTAAACCGATTAAGTCTCTTTATGGACTTAGCGGGCACCTAAACAATGGCATCAAAAATTTGATGAAGTGGTTTTGTCTAGTGGTTATGTTCTTAACCAAGTCGACAAATGTGTATATAGCAAATTTGATGAATCGGTAAAGGAGTCATCATTTGTCTATATGTTGATGACATGTTAATCTTTGGCACCGACCAAAATCAAGTTGACGACAAAGGAATTTTTGTCATCAAGGTTCTCCATGAAGGATATGGGGAGGCGATGTTATCCTTGGTATAAGGATTAAACATGAAAGTAAAAGAATTTCTATCTCTTAGTCTCATTATATTGAGAAGGTGTTGAGGAAATTCAATTACTTTGATTGTACTCTGTGAGTACACCTATGGATACTTGTGAGAAGCTAATGCCTAATAATGGCAAAGTTGTATCTCAACTTGAGTATTCTAGGGTAATTGGTCGCTGATGTATGCCATGACTTGTACAAGACGATATTGGTTTTGCGGTGGGAAAATTGAGCGGTATACTAGTAATCCTAGTGCTCATCAACGGCAAGCGGTTCAAGGTCTTGAAGTATTTGAAGAGAACTATGGATTATAGTCTCTCATATCTAGTTACCCATCGTGTTGGAAGGATACACCGATGCAAGTTGGATCGATAACTGCGAAGACAATTCGTCTACCGGTGGTGGGTATTCCTACTTGGTGGAGGTGCAATTTCTTGGGCATCCAAGCAAACTTGCATCACCGGTTCAACAATGGAATATGAATTTGTGGCCTTAGCTGCTGGCGGTAAAGAAGTCGAATGGTTGAAAACTTGCTTCTTGAGATTCCATTGTGGCTAAACCTATAGCACCTATTTCTATCCGTTGTGATAGTGCGACTACATTGGCTAAGGCTTATAGCCAAATGTACAATGGTAAGTCTAGACACTTAGGTGTTAGACATAGCATGATTCGTGAGCTTATCATGAATGGGGTGGTATCTATAGAGTTTGTTAGATCTCAACAAAATTTAGGCGATCACTTGACGAAGGGTTTGGCTAGAGACTTGGTTATAAAGTCTCTAAAGGGATGGGTTTAAGTCCAACTTAGTCATTGAATGCTAGGACACCCACTCCTCCTAAGGAAACTTGGGAGCTGAGTTCAATGTGGAAAGTCGAACATTCGGTGGACTAGAGCACATGTTTTATTTACATCCCAAGGTTGTGCTCGGAACTTCTTGAAAGGAGGATGAAGTCTTTACTTAATGGTTAATTTTCTTTGAAAAAGTGCTTGGCGGAGCATGAATAAAGAGGAACCACCTATGTGAATGTTGAAGTTTTGCCGCTTGAGAAGCTTTTGGACTTTAGCTTTTACAACATTTATGAATTTGGATATGGACACATGGCTTGTATAGTGGAGCTAATAAGTGTTTGAAAACTTGTGTGTATTTTATCTTTAGGTATTCAAATGGGTTGAAGGGTTCAATTCCTAGAACACCCTAATTCTCGAATATTTGAACGTGTAATTTACTAAGATGGAAATTCAATCCTCGGGACATTTTCATTTATGCACATGTTTTGATTAATGTTTGTTTTCATGCAAAGGAAGTGAACTAAATTTGGGAGGATTGTTGGAAAATTTAGTGCACTTGTGGGATTAGTTCACACCTTGTAATGGGTTAGGAGTGCAGTGTACACCCATAAGGTCCATGAACACCACGACTCTAATAGTGGTTTGTATTGGTAGTGCTTGTGGAAATCTTGATTGTGGTTTCCAACGATATGCGATGTTTCCATCGATAGCGGTGGTGTTTCCATGAAGCGATGTTTCCTTCTTTGGTGCTATGAAAGTCTTGATGAAATAATCGCTTGTAACGGGCTTTGACCTATTCAAGTGGCAATTACAAGCGCATAATGACCACGTTTAATTGGTCATGTAACCACTAACGGCTATAATGGGGATAATTATGAGGCTATTAATGGGCGATTAATACTCATAATTCCATTGGACTAGCTCAGAGTAACCTCCTATATATAGGAGATCTGATTATGCATGTAAAACACACAGAAAACAATTAACACTTATAAACCCAAGGGTTATTGAATTTGTGACTAATTCTATAACTACATTTGGTCTTATCACAAGTAGATATTCGTGTAACCCAGGCATTAGGGTCGAATAGTTTACTTTGGAAAGTGATCACACGATTCCAAGTGATATCCGGTAACCACCTAGTGGTATTTGTTTCTGCTGACTTGATATTTGTTTCTGTTGACATTGATTATCTAACCCTGTTCTGGGAGTTACACACCAACAATCAAAGTAAACTATTTTATTAAAGTGCACCCCATTACAAAGTTAAATTACCCCCCACCTTAAGATCAAACAATGTAAAAAACCTTAGATCTCTATCTTAATCTAAAATAATATCAATTTTTAGTGTAATTTTATTATTATTATTATTATTTTTTTCTAATTTTTTTATGACCTTTTTATTAAAGTGTATCACAAATTTTATCATTTTTTTTGCCCCCCGTCCTCTAAAATCCTAGGTCCGCCATTGATGCTCACTGCTACTTTTGATAAACACACCCATAATCTTCATATTTATTATTATTTTTTTTATCTTTGTAACACTTAACCATACAAACATAGTAACTTTACCAAATCCACACCCACATGTAATCCATGTAATTTGGTCTTTGATTAAGACCATGGTTCAGGTAATGCAACTTTGGTATGTTCGTGAAGATATGAGGTTCTTTGTGGTTAAATATTTGGCTCTTTTTCTTTAAAAAAAAATAATTTTGGAAGTATATGATTAAAACTTCATATTCTAGTGATTTATATTACTAATTCTTTTGTTGTGACTTATGAAAATTTGTTTTTGAAAATCTTACACGCTTTGAAATAAGGCTACAGCATGCTAAATATACATGTTAGATAAAGAAGGCCTAGCGTCTAGGTCACGAATTCAACCCCAACACAATTGATGAGTCGAATTGTAACACACTAAGTTTAGAATCCTCTTACGCATAGTATATAATCATTGTAGTGCAGTATATGCAAGACTCGGGGGATTGATCTTTCTCTAGAGGAATAGTGAGGTAGATTCGAGATGTATAAAGATTTAAGTCTAGAGGTCAAGGGACGATTATTTTTGGTGGTCTTTATGTTTTAACCGGAAGCAAGTAAAATCTTGGGTATTAGAAAGAGGTTGTTTTTAAACTACTAAAACTACTAATCAAACTAAAACTAAACTAATGACAAGAAAAGTAAAGTGGTAAACTTCTTATAAGAGGAAAATCGTGTTTACTTAGGATTATGTTACTCCCTAATTATCTTTTACTACGTTGTCGAGTTGTCACATCCTTGCTAATGGGATGTGAAGTATTCATAATTTTCTCATATGGGTTGGTGGGTCCTCACGTCTATAGACTACTCTAGATGAGCAGCGAATATATGAATTGTCAAGCTCACCCTTCGACTAGCTTACACAATAAATACTTTCGCAAATTAATGGCCTAAGACAAATACACTAATAGGACACGTTTTAGTGGACGTTCAAGCTAGTATAATTTTCCTAACCAGTTTTCCAACGCACATATCATTAAAAAATAATCGACGAGTATAGTAATTAACAACTAGGTTTCATATGTTCCTAAGCAAACACTAAATGATTTAGCTTATAGTTAGTAATGAAAAGAAAAAGTAACTATATAAATCAAACAAGAAAACATAGACATGTTTGAATAATTAAATAAAAACTTATCTTTAACAAAGCATGAAGAATTCTCTGGCGAAAAAGGCCTACTTAACTGATAAGATCGTCTACGATTTGGTTCCTCCAAAGTTTGCACACTTATAATGAAAACAATGCGAACATATATATTGTTTTCTGAATGTGACGACGTCACTTGCAAGTTGTGACACCGTCAACTCGTCGCCATTTAGGGTTTCGTTGTTGAACCGATTTAGTTGTGACGACGTCACTTAGAGGTTGTGACGCCGTCGGGATTCACAATCTTGGTCTTGAAGCGGTCATGATAGGCCGTCTCCAGCTACTGAGCGGTCACACTTCCTAACAAATGACGGCGTCAAGATTTTTTGTGAAGCCATCACAAGGCCTTCTTGTGACGTTTTTGGCGTTTTCTTCGTTTTTCCATCAAATCAAGCCTAAAATGCTTCATTTTCCAGCAAATGCTTTCCATGTACCTATAAAACTCATACAGAAACAATTTAAGGTAATAAATGATCAAATAAATACGAATTTAGAGGCTAACCCCTAAAAAGTGTACAAATTTACACCTCGTCAAATATCCCTACATATGAGATTTGCTTGTCCTCAAGAAAATGTGCTTTTATCTCAATCAAATTACAAGATCGAGGGCATTTAGCATTGATTTAAAGTTAGTTTACAACATAACTCGATCAACAATAGTTCTAACAAGCACGGAAATTATATACTAGCACCTCACATGTATGGAAACGAAAAAATAAACACTCACTACCTGTCATAGCACATAGATTACCATCAGCTTGATAAATGATCAAACCGACGTAAGCTCCTAGGATAAACTATCAAAGAGGGTTTTTTTTAAAACACATAATTTTTATTTATCAAAAAAAAATAAAAAATAAAAAATATAGCATTGATAAAAAAAACCAACAATCAAATAACCTACAAACAAAATTAGAGTAGCTTACCAAGTTATCTATTACGAGTATTTTTTTTTTACATAAATGGTCCTTGTGGTTTGGCGAAAATTTCATCTATCGTCCCTTAAAGTTTAAAGTTGCATGGACAGTCCTTATTTTTGCAAAAAAATAACACTCGTGGTCCTCTTTTCAACTGGTGTTAAGTGGATTTAGTTATCATTTACACGTTATCCTTTTGGTTAATCGACCATTGCATCGTCTATCTTTTATCATAGCGACCATTTATAATTTATTTCTTTTCGACGTTCGTGTTTTACATTTTATTTGGTTCGGACCGAATGGTGTCAAAATCTAGTTTTAAATCCGGATCGATGCGCTATTTTGTCCAAAGACCAATTTTTCTTCTAGTAAATTTTAACTAGGCATAACTTTTAAACAACAAATCCTTTTAACATGATTCCAAATTCCATATTCAAGTTATGATTTCCTCTATATTCTTATGTGTTTATCCAAGTATTAAGCTCAAAGTTTTGTGTCAAATCTTAGTATAACCACGGTTTCAAACTAGTTTGCCAAGTAATGTCTTAAACTAGTTTTCTCATGTTTTAGCATGTACAACACTTAATCAAGTCATGACAACATATAAAACTTATACATAGTATGAAAATGCTAACATGAAGGAAAACATAAAAACTAAACATAAATCTTACAAAGCTCTTGGATGAAAACAACAAAAAAACAAGAGCAATCTATACTAAGTTTTCTAGCCTTCTCTTCACTTGTTTCCTTACAAAACCTTATTGACCTTGAGCTAAATACTCCACGTACAACTCTACATCCACCCTTTGTACCTTGTATATCTTCTAAGTTGCCTAAGAGATCACCAAAACATTCCTAGGACCATGTAGTACTCACTATAGCTTCCATCTTTCTTGTATATCTTAGAGCTTGAATTCAAAAGATGGATGGTGATTTTGATGGTGTACTTGATGGTGTATGGTAGGAGAGGAGAGAAACCAAGAGATCTATTTGATTTCTATGAGTTTTTCTTTGTAGTGAAGTAACTCTTCAAGTTTTATATATGTCACACAAGACATGTGTCTTGTTTAAACACATATAGAGCCACTAAGAGCCACATAGCTTTGGTATTTATAAAAGGTACGCCACCTCAAGCATGAGGTTGTGTGGTGCTTGTGTTTTAGATAAATTTTGGTCTACAGGGTATAGTTTAGTCCCGGTAATTACTAATGTTAAGCTCTTAATCCCCGAAACAAAAAATCAGGCAACGTAAAAATGTAAAACTTACAAAAATATCAAAACTTATCAATATACTCCAACTAAGTATACTAGATGAGTGATAAGTTCAACGGAGAGCATAGGCATTGTTAATACCTAATAACGTAAGTTCAAGTGCGTGTTTTATGTAAAAATTACAACGTTTACGTAGAAATGACAAAATGGCAATAGTTTATAGAAAAATATGACTATTAGCGAAGATAAAGTGTATAGAACACATAGACTCATTACAGTCTTGTGTTGGTTAAGACTGAAGCTCACGCGATTGAACTTACTCAATTATACGTAAAAGTATTTACTTTAAAAAATTTAAGTAATAAATAGTATAAGTAAAGGGTTAATTTAATAACCTGAAAAGTATGAATTGATACAGCTTCCACCCATTAAAAGAGCTCTGTCCCGGAGATCAATTTGTGTTAAAGGTTGAAGCGGCGTTGGTGAAGATATGTTACTTACGGCGAATGGTTTCTAAAATATCTAACGATGTAGTTTGGCTCGTCGTTTTAGAATATGGTGCAGGATGAGACTAACTTTACGTGGATAAGATAAGAGTCTGCTTAGTTGTTGTGCTAAATCGTACAAATACTCATGTCATATCGGATACAAATAAGCCCGCTTATTTATAATTTGTTACTTACATAAAGAAGCGTCCCACTCTATGTAATTAAGAAATTATAAACTTATGGTTCAGCGAGTTACAATTTATTTATTTAAATGAAAAGGCGTTCCAATCTATTCAAATAAGGATAATATAAATCATCCTACTTAAGAATTCCGACACCACACACATACTTAACCATGAGTTACAAGGCGGTGTATTACGAGGCGATGTAGGTGTTTCGAGAGTGCGGACGAATGTTCACACTCATCTTTGAAAGCGCGTAGTAAGACAATCAATGAAAATCGATATAGTGTTCAAATTAGTTGGTGAGTACAAGGTTAATGTAAATAAGATGAAAGTCTTTATAAGCGATTTAACATAGCAATTATCATATCAATCCTCCTATTACAAATCCCGCCGATACAAGACTTGTAATATTTAGATTCACACATAATTCCATGTCAATAAAACTGTGACGGGTTTCGTTATCATATGAAATATATTATATATAGTTATGAGAAAATTTAGAGACCATTGTAATCACTTAAATGTCTTGGGAAGATTTCATAGATCACAAAAATGTAAGAGTAGGTACATGATTGGAGAAAACATGATTCAACATGGTGTTCTGAAAACCATGCATAAGTGGTCAAAAATCAAATCAGGTATTTATATAACTATCTTTTTTATAAATAGAATAGTGACGTTCGGAAAATAACATAGTGATCGACAAGTACATCAAGTATATATACAAATAGCCGTTGAAATATTTGAGTACGCATGACATTTTATGACTTAGTCGCGAGATGCATCGAATGTTTATGATAAAATGTTATGATGTAATGGTTATAGTCTAGGTCTAAATGCAACCTACTTCTATAACCGAGCTCGATACCAATCTGTAACACCCTAAAATATTGCGTGAAAGATTTTGTCACGGGTGTTACTTCATAACACAAAGTACAAGTTATAGAAAATATACTCTAAATGAGGCGCTTTGAAAAATTACCATCGATAAATAATATTAGAGTTATAACAAGAGGTACCAAAGTATAATATTACATAAATATTTTACAAATTTTTTATCAAATGGTGAATATAATGCATCCCCGTCTTCCAAAACATGTCATGCGACTTAAAAGCTCCAAATTAATGTTTTATCTTATGAAACCTGATAATAAACATGCTAAAAGTGTCAACACAAAGGTTGAGTGAGTTCATAGCCCCACTTTTACTCGTTTTGACTATTTTATAAACTACTTAGGGTGAGATACACCACAAACACACCGCCTTATAAACCACAATATTGTCCGCTTTGCAGTATATTACGGATTTGCTTTTGTGGCCCTCATGTGAAGACTTCCCAGTCACCCAAGCCAAGATACTCACATGAACACGCATAACCGCATGGGAAATTGACCGTTAGACCACAAAACGCGTTGTTGTCGATAAAGGCGAATGTGGGATTTTCTTAAGGTGTTCTTGAGGATTTGCCTAGGTGTTACATTCACTCCAAGTCACCGACGACATCTCTAAGTCATCGTCCTCGAAGTCACTGATGTGGGATTTGCTTAGGGTGGTACATTCACCCTCCCTAGGGAATCCTGTCACGAGATTTAGTTGGTTAACAACCACGCCAAGGGACTCATCGTCCTCGATGAGGTTTGCCCACATCTGAAAGGCTTGGGTGGCTCGATACCACATGTAACACCCGCCTTATCGACCACAATATTATGCGCTTTGTCCGTATGCTCACGGATTTGCTTTTATGGCCTTCATGTGAAGACTTCCGTGAGTTACCCAAGCTAGTACTACTCTCACATGAGCACACTTAAGCGTATGCGATTTACCATTAGACCACAAAACGTGTTGTTATCGCATAAGGCGAATGTTAAATTATGTCCCAGTATCACTCCAAGTCACGACCGATGTGGGATTTGCCTAGGGTGTTACAATCCTCCCGTCGTGTATTGTTCATGATCTTGAGCAACTTATGCGAGGTTTCTTATGGTGCCAATAGGATATGAAAAGGGGTAAAGTGAAAGTTTCTTGGGACTCGGTTTGTAATTCGAAATCTAAAAGTGGGTTAGGTATTCGCAGACTCGAGAATTTTAATGTTGCTTTGAAGGCTACTCATATTTGGAGTATTTTGACCCATGAAGAATCTTTATGGGTTAAATAGATTCATGTATATAAACTTAATGGTCGTAGCTTTTGGGATGTACCTTGCTTGGGTGATATGAGTTGGGGTTGAAGGAAATTACTGCAAATTCGGCCAACTATTCGTCCGTTAACGTAGCATAAAATTTAGAATGGTAAGTCTACTTATTTGTGGTTTGACAAATGGTGTGAACTTTGTCCTATTTACGGGATGCTTCTTGTCGAGATATTGTTCGATTGGGTTTCTCTCTTGATTTGGTTCACAATCTTGTCTCTAATAGTGTTTGGAGATGGCCTCTTGATTGGTATTCTAGATGTTCGGATTTAAATCTTAACCAGGTTCCGCTTTTACCTTATGTGTGATGATGTGCTTGTTTGGCGCAACCTGGAAGGTAATTTGAAACCTTTATCGGTTGCTCTTGCTTAGGAGACTATTAGGTTACATGCTCATATTGTGGATCGGTATAATATCGTGTGGTTTCCCTGTTGTATTTCAAGACATGCAATTCATATGTGGCTCGTTATTAACCAGAAGATGGAAGACTCAAGATCAGCTGAGGCAATGGGATGTTAGTCCTGAGACCCTGCTTCGCTGTCCTTTGTGTGACCTTGTTCCCGACTCTCATACTCATTTGTTCTTTGAGTGCTCCTTTACTAGGCAGATTTGGTCAAAGGTTCGCGTTATTTGTGGGTTGGATGCTATCCCCCTCGGTTATCTAATGTGGTGACGTTCCTTATTCCTTTATCCAAGGGTCGTTCGGTTGTTAGTGTTGTTTGACGGGTTTTGCTTGCTTCTACCACTTACTACATATGGCAAGAACGTAACTCTAGACAGTTCGAGAAGAAGTCTTCTACTGTTCCTTAACTTCATGATGATATCGTTTCAATGATCGGCTCAAGCTTATTACTCTTCGGTTCAGGAAGGTCCCTACCCGTGCTTGATGGTTATTAGATAAATGGAAGATCCCAAGTTCACGTATGGTCCAATATGAGAGCTCCAGTTGAGAGATGTACTCTTTTTTCCTTCACCAAAGTTTTTCCAACTAGGTTTATCTTGGGAAGTTTTTTTTAAGGAGGTTGTCTCATCTGGTATCTTATGCTCCCTGTGTGTTGATGCTATTGTGGTTTCAAGGTGTTTGAGTGTTGCATGGAATACTCGTGGATGGTTGCATGTTTTATTTTGGTTGTCTCTAGAGGATAATTGTATTGTTACTTATTTGTAGCTAGAGTGGTGAGTGTTTATGGCCTGTCATAAACATTCTTTAGTTGTTCAAGCTCTTACTTGAGGTTAATGTATTACTTTAGCAACATTTTAGTTGTACTTAAACGTTTCTTGTGATTAATATGCTTTACCGGGTAACCCTTCACCCTAAATAAAATATCTCGTTAATAATATTTATATCTCTTCATTTAGATTTTTGAGTGTGAAGAATATCTTGGCAACCAAAATTATACAAACTAATCAATGGAGGACATAATTTTTTTCATTTAGAATTGCTCTATGTTAAAACTTCTATAATAATAAAACTAAACTATTGCGGGCAAATGTTAAATCTAGTAAACTAAAGTTAGAAGTATGCAAGGTTTTAGAACAAATTTGTTCCCACCTTAACAGGTAACCCAACATTTTGATAAACCCTAATCTCACCACTCACTCCTGCGGTCACAATCACCAACCCCCACGCTGTCGATGGCACATTGCTGTTGTTAGAAATCGCGGCATTGTTACCACCATCCGGCTGCAACGAACCATCAACTGATTCCCCAACACTCGAGTCGGTATTAGAAGGCTGTTCTGAGTCCTCATTTGTACCTTTATCTGTGCTCTTTTTAGGAACCGGTGGCAGTTGTGACGATTTCTTAGCTAGTGAGTTATCATTTGGTGCTAGAGAAAGTGGACCAGACTTTTTAACATCTTGTTTGGATTTTGATTTGTCGTCTAACCGTTGGAGTTTGCTGCTTCCCGGCCATGGTACAGCGACAGTGACATCTGTGCATGGGAAGTGTTCATAAGAAGTAGTGGTCACATATTTAGGCTTAGCACTACCACTACTTTTTGGTTTTTCATGCTTCCAAATATATACTTGTGAGTCTTCACTAGCACATATTATGTACTTCCCATCTGCGCTATATTGAGCCGAAAACTGGCTGCTAGTATTTCTGTAACCTGGAGAATCAAACTATTGATTATTACGGAGTATTATTTATCCGGTAACAAGGTTTTGTGTAAAATTAGAGCGATACAAAGGTATAAAATAAATTATACCTATGAGTTTATCAACTACATGTAACCCGTCCAAAATTCTAATGCGAGAATCAGCAGAAGTAACTAATATTTCAGATGCATTCGATGGAGAAAACTGCATGTCACAAGATTAGAAAGCTCCGTTTACATAATAGAGATTGTAAGATTTATGATGATAACTATGAAAACCAGCCTGAAATTGGATGTCACCTGAAAACTGGTTATCTTTTTGGGTTCAGCTTTCGGTTTAGTATGCAATTCAATTTGATCCCTTTGGTCGAGTTTGCAATCTGGAACGAGGTGGAAAGTCATTATACGAACTATTTGAGATATATTGTGCTCTGTTGTGGATTAAACAATCAGTATTCATACCAGTAGTACTATATGATTTACAATTCCCATTATGCAATCCAACAATTGCACCCTTTATTTATAAAAGAATACACAAGGATTCATTAGTTCATGATGTATATACCTCAATAACATGACGAATTACGTGATTCCTATGGATAGAAATCAATGACATAAGTATTTTGGTAGTCATATACTATGCTAGATTATACCTGTCCATCAGGAGAATAGCATACCGAGGTTATCATGTCATGAAGATCACTCCAATCTATGACTTTCCTACTTGGTACACTCCATATTCTGACCTTCTTATCTAATGAACCACTAATAAAATAATCGTCATCTGTTGGATTGAACTGTATACACGTCACTGCCACAATAAATTCCGCATGAGAAACAGGACCATATCATGAGATATTAAAAATAGGATCATGATCTAGACGTTGCTAAAAGTTATGTGTATACCATAATCGCTATGTGCAAATTGTTTCAAACAGGTCTTCTTTTCGATATCCCATAGCCTTACAGTTTTGTCCATTGATGAAGAAAGCAGGAGCTGCCCACGATCACGTAAATCTTGAATTTATGTTAACAATATACATAAACCAAAAAGAAAAAAATATGAAGTCAACTCTGTTTTGGACATGTAATCCTGAACGTGCGAACAGGTGTAGTCGCCTACCTCCTGATTACATATGTAATCAAGAGGTTTTATATAGAAACAGTATAAATAGATTTTTACCGCTATATCAAATTGTTATACATAAGTATTCTTTTTGCTCATCTATATCTTATAGGCATTGTTAGTGTACTGCATGTTGGTATCGAGTGAAAAATTGACCTGGGATCTCGACCAGGTCAGATCTAAGATGTCTTCTTGGTGTCCTTCGAAGGTGCATACAGGTTTTTCTGACAGCCCAAACACACTTTCGGGGACCTTAACATAATCAGGAACTCCTGATTTCTTTTTACTGTTTTTTGATTTCTTTTTCTTATCAGATGTTGTCGTCGAGCTATCTGTTATCCTGTTATCAGGAGTAATTGAACCTTTTTCATCATCTGAACACATTGACATAACATTACATTCTTGCACTTCCCAAATATGAATGACCTTATCTTCGCCACCGGATGCTAGATAGTGACCATTGAAACTAAATCTCATAGTCCAAATGGATCCATCATGAGCCTCAATTTGTTGACATAGATGCAATGCTGAGAATTCCCTTAAGGGTTTCCCATGAGCTTTAGCTTTTACCCATTCTGAATTCGAGTTCTTATCACTAGAGATTTTTTGTTCCCCGCTCATTTTTGTTCTCCGCTTGGTTTCTGTTCTCCACTAGTCTTTTGTTCTTTGGTTTGTGAAGACGATGATGAAGAATTATCATTTGTGGTGGTTGTTTTGGTACTAGTTTCATTGACACAATCATCTTCTTCTTTTTCAGATTTTGATGCACTCATTGAATCTTTTAGGCTTTTCAAAATTGCAGCCCCTTTCTTTTTGCTATTTCTAAAGCTCTTGCTAAGATAAGAGTTAGTGGCTGCCAATTTGCTGTTAACAATCCCATTTTTCTTGTGGCTTGTTCTACGCATCAACTCCTTAACCACAGGCGAATATCCAACGGTGTTCTCAAACTCGTCCATTGTGAGTTGCTTCCCAGTTTGTAGATCGCTCACCTTATTCCACATTCCCTCCTCATTGGACTCTTTAACTACAAATTCTTTTCCGGTATCTAGATTCTTGATCAAGAAAAAGAATCAATTGTGCGTTGGAGGTAGTTGTTGAAGAGTTTTTGGTAGTTTGGTGTTGGGTTTGGACACTCTTACAATGTTGGCATATTGGCATGACAATCCCCCTGATGGAGTTACCAATTCAGATGATGTTCTTGTAAGGCGTTGTTTTGATATCAATCCAATCATTTTCTCTTTCCGTCTTTTAGTGTTAAAGGAACTTGTATATATGTCACTATCAGATCTTGAGCGAACAAACAATACAGATTGAGGCTGAGGTGGTACGTGATTCTGAACATGAAGCTGCGGCTGAGGTTTTGGGTTACCTTCAGCCTGAGATTCCTGATGCCGCTGAGGTTGAGACTCAGGTAGCGGTTCAAGTTTAGCCTGAGGATGCTCTACTTTATACTCAGTTTGAATTTTAGAATTTGGTTGGAAATCGGTATGCTTTTGCTCAACTTGTTTTGATGCAATTAAATGAGGTGAGGATTCTTTAACAACTGAACCCACTTTTGTTTTTTCTAAAGAGGTGACAACGGGTTTTGTCGAAGCTTGTCTTTTTGTATAAGCTTTGTTAAGTTTGGGGTTAGTTGTGCTAGCTAACCTAGAAAAATCTTTTCTGCTGTTGAGACCCATATCTTGTAAAAGACGCCTTGATCAGTGATCGATCCAGGTGCCACCATCCACATGTCATACTGAGCATTGGAGACCGGAGTAGCAACAGCGGGTTTTATTTCCTTAATAGAATATGCTGCAAGGTTATGCATGGTAGGTTTTGTTTCCTTGATTGGATATGCTGCAAGGTTTTGGGAGAAAGAAACTCGGGTGTCATTAAATTCTTGGTCATCGTCATCATCATCATCGTAGTCAAATTCGGGTAAAGGCATGTCAAGAGGGACAACCGCCGAGAGACGGTTGGTGCTTTCATAGAACTCATCATTCTCGTTATTGAAATCATCTAAACGATCCCAATTCATCGTCACAGTTCTTCGTGCCATTGTCACACATTTCTTGCAAAAATTCCACAAGGTTTCGCCTCGCCAGGTATGAAATTCAATTCAAAAGTTGTCTTTCTTTTTTCTTTTTTTTTGGGTTTGGCAAATTATTTGTTTTGTTTTGAGGAATGCCAGGTTAGAAGAGAGGGAAGAAGAGAAGTGGAAGAGAGAAAAATAAGGGAAAGGAGGTGATCATGATAATTTTATTTTCATTGGTTTAAAACTATTAAATTATGAGCCCAACGAAACCAAATCTAGAATTTAAACCCATCAAAACTTTGTAAACTAAATTGTCTGTAATCTGAATGAAAGGATGTATTCCGGTTATGTTAACAAGTCTACGTTTCAATAGAATCTGGATTCTTGATTGGTTTCTTAAGTGGTGAATTCTCCGTCGGTATATTGCGTTATTAGCATACTATTTATAGAGTATAGATAATATGAAACCCTAAGGGATTCTAACTTTCAATCAGGATGGGCACATGTTTAATGAGGTTTCAAAGAAAAAAAAAAGAGATTAATGAACGCGAATCATTAGGAAAGGCTGACATATTGGACACTGTACCCTTTTATATATATATATAAAAAAAAAAAAAAAAAAAAAAAAATCCTTGCCATGAGCTCAGGATTAGGGACGTAAACGACTCGAGTCAAACTCGAGCTAATTAGGTAATTAGGCAAATCTTGAGCAGGAGTTCTCATAATGTACATAAAATTTCTGGAGTATGCACTACAAAATTTTTGACATGTACTTACTAAAACTTTTCCTCACTAAAACTTTCAAAAGTCACCAAAAATTAAAAATAAACAAAAAAATATAAAAGTAAAAATTTGACATATACTTACTAAAACTTTTCCCCACTAAATAATTCTTAAAAGTCATCAAAACATAAAAAAAAAAGAAAAAAATATAAAAGTTACGGAAGACTTTTCTTTTGACCAAAACAAAAGATTGCAATTAACGCATCTCCTCCTTTTCCCCAAAACAAATAAAAACGCATCTCCACTTCTTCACCACTGAAAAAATGCTCAATCGTCATCCTCCACCACCGTAACAGAAGACCGCTGAAACCCTAACTCCGTCGGCACCGTCGTCATCCTCCACCACCGTAACAGAAGACCGCTGAAATCCTCCGTCGGCACCGTCGTCATCCTCCACCACTGAAACCCTAACTCCGTCGTCACCACTTCTGTCTCTATCGCCGATTGAAACCCTAACTCAGGTATAATACAATGTATGTTTTGTATTTAGAAGTGTTTTGATAGCAGAGACTTCGTGTTGATTTTTAGTGCTGATTGATGTTTAGAAGGTGTGCTGATTTGTTGATAGCTATCAAAACACTTCATACATGTTGATGTTTAGTTTATGTTGATAGCTGATTGATGTTTAGAAGGTGTGCTTAGTCGATTTGATGTTTAGGAACGAATGTTGTATGGTTTGCGAAAAAGTATTAGTATGCCGTGTGTTGATTTGATGTTTTGTAATGGTATTGCGGTATACATGTAGGAATGAATCTCAACTCGTAACTGGTTTGGCGGAGTTTTATTAGTCTGCATTTTAGGTAGTTTGTGATAGAGAAGGAAAGTAATAGTTTGGAACTGTTAGTGTTTAGCTGCATTTAGATGTGTGCTGAGTCGATTCAGATACTTTATTTTTTGTTTATTTGCACTTTCTGATAAGTGAGCATTTAAAAATATTCTTAAGGTGTGGATGCTTATAATAACTGTATAAGATGTCTATATGTTTGGCGAAGGTTAAATAGGTGCTTGTTGGCTTATTTTATGATCGACAAACAATAAGCTTTGTCCAAACACTTGGTAACATAGTGGCTATACATGGGAAGCTTCTTGAAAAGAGGTTCAAAACACAATTATTAACCCTTCAAAAGCCAACAACTGAATACCACCTTTTTATAAGTTTTTCTAAAAAAGGTTACGGGTCTAGTGAAATAAAGTCATTCTAAAAGATGTATTGAATTTATATTTGGCCTTACGTAATTTTAGAAGTGTAACAATTAGTTTAGAGCACCTAAGCAATGATAAAATATCGACCATGTAGTTTGAAAACAACGAACAAGCACATTCCCTAACAAACACACGATTTTAAATCGGTAAGCCTTGGGTAACCACACATTATAGCAATAAGATCCACCCCACGTGATCCAGGGTGCAAAAGAATAATTAGCAATCGAACAATGCACGATTTCTATCATCCCAAGGAAGATGATTAATCTAGATAGGTATGCCCCAAAGCTTAACATATGATTTTGGATAAAAGCATATGAGTTTATATCAGTGTTCCGTGACCAAAAGTTCATAGGACGTGGGACAAAGTTCAAGTATTGGTCATTTTATAAGCATAAGCCTTATTAAGCTCAACCAAAGCAATAAAACCAAATTCGACATAATCTAAGGGTGAAAACGTAGCTAAAAATTAAACAGGCCATATTTCTCTGTCATTGTCATCTCAAGGTTACTCTAATTAGTAATGTCATTAGTAATGAGTTTGTTAGAATTAAGGTTCTAGTATCTTGAGAAACAACTCGACCATGATCATTGTGCTAACTTCTGTCTCAAAGCTCTCTAAGGTAACACCAAGAGCCATTTGGTAGGGATAGAAGTTGGAATGCCCTCGTCTGAAAGCAGGGGTATTTACTTGAGATGTAGAGCTTGTAGCATCTTGACGGGCATAAGATTCAACTCCAACATCACCCTTGTGATGCAAATCTTAAAGCGATGTAGCGAGTTGCTTAGCTTCGCTACCAAAGCCATCATTGAGATCTTTACCACCTCCTTGCCTAAAAGGAGTTTGAGAGAGACTCCACAGAAGTGTAGGCTAATTTGAGTAGAGAATTCTTGTTAAACTCAGCAAACTCCTGGCGAGATTTATGGTACTGAGATGACACCCAATAATAGATAACATACACGGACGGGTCAATGTCAGTCATGCTATCAAGCGTGTTATAATTCATATAAGTATTCTGATGTGTAATAACACTTAATTGGCAGGCTGTCAGTGAGAAGAAGAAAGAGATCCGTTCCAAGTCCATTGAGCCTCACGTGTTGGGGACCAAATCTTTCGCTAGGCTAGCTCATGAAGAGGTGATGCTATTTTTTTTTTGTTTTAATATTATATATAGTAATTGCATTGAATTAAATAAATGACGGATCATACGCATGATATTGCAGAAAAAGAAAACAGGCGTTCAACCAACACGTGGGAATCTATACATCATTAGTCGCACGAAAAAAAATGGGAACATTGTCAGTGAAGCTGCTGCAGAAGTTATTGTATGTATATCTGTCTTTTTCTTTCTACATATTTGTATTAGTATTTTTATATGTATTAATTTTTTAACTTGAAAACCACATTTAGAATAAAATACAGGTAATCGGCAATGATACCAGTGCAAGCACAAGTAATACAAACGCAGGGATTGGGATTGTTGATTGGAGCAACGATGACTTTGCTAAAGTCAAAGGAAAAGAAAAAGGAGATTATACGCGATGCGCAGGGCCAAATATCAGATTGCCTAGGTCCAAAAGATCTCGTGTTTCTCAAGTGCCAATGTTAAAGGCTCAAATCAACGAACTTGAAGTCGAAATGAAGGATATGAAAGAAAGGCACCACACTGAAATGAAAGAAATGAAGGAAAACCAAGCGGCTATTTTACAATTTATGGCAGAGTACAAAAATCATAATTCAGATAAGAATTTTTCAAATGTGTTCAACACTACAAACAGAGAGGTAATCATAAAGGAATTCGATATATTTATTAATGTTTGAACATATAATTTCAAGTTTCCATGATAAATAACTGGAGGTTGCTAATGACTCTAGTAGTGTTCATAATTATGGTCCTTATGGAAACTCAACATCAACTCGTGCAAGTCAAAATAAAAAATCCGGTACTTACTTTTTAACTCATTAGTTATCATATTGTTTGCATTATTGACATATTATGCGCTATTGACATAAAAAATAAATGCGCTTTCTTACTCAACAGCTAAAGCTGTTACATCTCCCGGGGCTTCTAATAAGATTACTCATCTTAGCTCAGCTGAAATCGAGCTTCGAACAAAGTTTTTGGAGGAAGACAGGCAAGTTTCTAAATTCAAAACAAATCATCTATTTTCACAAGTTTAGGGTTAATATAGATCTTTTTTTGTAGTGAGTTGATGAAACTTCATCAACAGTTTGTTATGAGCGGTCTAATGTTGGAGAATGAGTTTTGGTGTATTAGGAAGGTAAGACAGCGAGTGGGCTATTGTCGCCAGGTATGTTTCGATTTGCTTAATCGGATGAAATAATAACTTGTTTGAATGTTTTATAAATAATTTATTAAGCTTTGATGGAATTGAAATGGGATTAAATCTCTTTTTGAAAATGATTTCCTGTGGTATTGTGTGATGTTCTGGTTATGGGTCAGGCTTGGGAACCCGATTTTGGGTCGGGTCAAGACACGCATAGTACACAGTTTGCTTTGGTTTTCTTCATTCACCTAGTCATAGCCTTGATAGTGATTGTGATTTGCTTATTTGTGTGACCTCAATTGCTACGGATCAGACTTAAACCACCCAAGAGGGTGTGTACAGCTTAATTGTGTCTCGGTCAGGTGGTAAAACCACATATCGGTTCTTTGCTCTTTTATCTCCATCCTTCACAGTTAGATTTGTGTTTTTGCATATGAAACAGAAAAAGAAGCTCAAAATTCAATGCAAAGTGCAAACCAATAGATAACTTTGTTGAGTATATCGTTAATCGTGTATATGTGTTAGTATCTAGCTGTTTTAGCCTAATCATTAGTGTCGTAGTGGTACAGGTTTTCTGTCATTGGTTTGTCTATAGTTTTTAGGATGGATTATTTAGCCTAAACATTCGCGTTCCTTACTTTATCGTTGAATCAAGCTAATATAACTAACACCGCACAAGCTCTATTATTCTGATCCCTGTTATTATACTTGGTATTCTTGTGTTCTTAAGTTTATTTGTTTTTTCTTTATGCCTATTAGGAGCCTTGATTTTGGTCATAAATATCTCGCTGGTGACTTTGTAAGCACACTCTGAGTTTTACTGTTTTTGTGATTGTGTGATTGGTGCAGACATTGAAGGGACTCAAGAGAGAGGATTTTCACCTACTTAGGAAATTTGGAATTCAGTTTAAGGGTGGCTTTGAAAATGCAGAACCTGCTGGGAATACAAACTCCTGTCAAAGACGATGACTAGAGGTAACTATTTCAGTCCATGTTTCTTCTTGTTCTTCTACGTTTCTTCTTCCTCTTCTTCTACTATTTCAGTCCATGTTACAGTTCTATGGGTCAGTTTAGGTTTAGGTTGCCAGCCACACTTCCCAACAACTTTATGCCTAAACCAACCTTAACAGATTTTTGTTTAGATTTTTGCATATGCTCCCTGTCGTTTTTTGTTTGCAGCTTTCAATTGGGTTCGTAGTCCTCTTTCCTTTTCAAGTTCTACCTCATATTTGTTCCCAAGTGATTAAGCGGCCACTTCAGCTTTTAAAACCCCATCTTTTAAGGACTTCAATTCCTTTTTTAAGCGCTGTAATAATAAAAAGAAATTGATTTACTTTAAATTCTTTATCAGGGAAGCATTATCCTTGCGAGCTACAAAAATTAATCGATCTATGTAGCCTTAGAAGTTACAAAATGAACTTATGCCAACCAACATCCATCATCAGTTTAAATGGGTCAGTTTGAATGGGTTAGTTTAGCGTAAACAATTAGTACGGGTCAGTTTATAAACAATTACAGGTTTATACTAAAAGTGACCCATATCAGGTCCAAGATAAGAACTTCACCCGAAATTAAGTTGCTTAATACTTTTCGTAAGTAGCTGTAATGGGTCATAATTTCCATGCACAAACCTGTAATTGTTCTTTATGTCCTATTTGTTTGTTTTAATCGATATTAAGTTGCTTAATACTTTTCGTTTATACTTTCTGATGTAACAGTTTGAGGAGTAGGAAGAGGACAATTGCCAGATGAGTCATGTCATGCGCTAATATGAAGATATTCATTTCCTGTAAATCGTAACCGAGCAACATATTTGTTTGTTCAAATATATGAGATTGTTCTATGTGTTGATATTGTAGTATTTCTATTTTAAATCCGGTTACGATTTAAGAACTTTAGAAGTGTTATCGTATGTTTTTATCTAATGTAAACGATCTATTGTCGAGGAATGGGATTACTGTGTTTAGAACCTGGAAAACCAAATTCTGGAAAATATTATGTTTTGAATATGATTTTGATATAATATGGGGATACAATAGTCACCAGAAAGTAGTATCATTTGGGGATACAAAAAGTGTATCATTTATGAGGAGCTTTACTCACTGATCATTCAGTAACTAAAAGTGAACCTTTGCTCACTGTTAGTTGTAAAATAAAGTGGCTAAAACATTTTAAATAGGCTTTGGTGTAAAAGAAGTTGACACCCTTTGCCTACTAAAAGAGAATAGTCACTAAAAATTTGACCCTTTTGCTTACTAAATATAGTGAAATATAGTGTAAGGATAGACTTTTAGTGATGGCTTCAGTAGTGACTATTTTCTTTTTAGTGGGAGTTGACAAAATAGCTTTTAGTTACTTTTTTCTTATCTTTTGCTCACGCTTGTTTTAGTGAGCAAATGTCACAAATTTTGTAGTGATGTGTTAAGAAACAAAATTAATTTCAAAAGGTTAAGAACTTATACAAATTTTGCAGTTGAAGAATACTTGCACGTCCAATTCATTATTGAACTCATAAGAAAACTTCAGATGCAAAACATAATAGTGCTCTTAACACATATTATAGATATACACTCTAGTATATAATCAAGAAACATGTTCATTCTTCTACCTATGTGGGATATAAGGTATATGTTGACTCGTGCATTTTTAGTATTCCAATCCAAACATTTTTAGTATGTTAGCAGACTTTAAGCTAAATACATCGATTAAAGTTTGTGGAATTCGGAGAACCAGTATGAAAGTTGGTTTTTAAGGACACCTTTGTGATTTTGAGAAAGCCACCTATGTGATGTTAAGACCAGAGGCGTAGGTATGTAGAGGCCAAGGTTGGCCATGGCCCACCCACAAATTTCTATCATTTGTACATATATATTAGTCCAACTCTAGATGTATTTTGGCCCATCACCAAATTAATATAGTTATACTAGCATCTCTACTAGAAATCCTAATTCTTATACAATTTAACTGATTGTTGAATATCAGTGCTTATATAAATACTAATAAACAATCCTCAACATTACCCCAAGTTCTTGTCCGGTTGTCCACACAAAGTTTCGTCAAATTCAATCAGTTGGTTAGTAACTTAATTTTATACTTTACATGTTTTAGGTTCAATACTTTATTTTAATTATGGACTCATGGTTAGTACTTAGTAGGTTACTGATCTAATGAGTAATCAGTAATGACTAACTTACCAAGTTACCAATTTGCTTTGATTATCAGTAATGACCAACTGATTTAGTGATTCGATTTGGTTAAGGGTTTGAGGGAATGAGGGATTGAATTGGTTTTGTGTTAATTATATATTATGATGTTCTTTTAGCACTTGTTGATGTATTTAAAAAAGTTTTTGGCCCCCCATAAACAAATTCCTGGCTATGCCCCTGGTTAAGACGCTTTAAAGCAAGAAGACTGGTCAATATCACGTGTCAATATCACGTGCGTGCAGCATGAACTCGAAGGATGGAAAACTTTAAGGTCAAAAAGTCTGTTGGATATGGAAAATAAGTATGAGCATAAAAGTTTTGGAGTACTTGTTAAAAAAATGAAGTCCAAATAAACTTTAAAAAGTTAAGAACTTATACAAATAATCATGAAACAAACATTGAATTTCAATTATTAAACTTAAATTCCAAAGTTTATTTAAGAACCAATCAGATAATGCTATTCTTAACACAGATCAATCATATATACTCTAGTATATAAACCAAAGAGCATTTCTATTTTTAACCTGTGTGGGATGTATGTTTGAAATGAGTTTTGTCAAAACAAATTAATAAGGTACCTAAATATTGACTTTGAGTAGTTTGGTATTCCAATCCATACCATTTATATGTTCTTTTATCTTTCGATGAACGGAAGAGATCCTCTATGGAGTACCTACAATCTTTATGTACTAGTGTGTATAATGATGGTGATACGGTTTTGAATTTGTCAATGGACAATGAATTCCATGTGTCAAACCAAACAGAAGTTTTACGCCCATTCCCAAGTTTATACCACACATGAGGCCTAATACGGTTTCGAATTTATAGAATCTTGCGCCAACCCCAACTCACCTTAGAAACTAGACGAACATCCCAAAAGCTACGATTTTTAAGTTTATAAGCATTGATCCATCTTACCCACATGGACTCTTTGTGCGTTATGAGCTTCCAAATATGATATGACATCAAAGCAATATTGAATGTATCAAGCTTTCTAATCCCAAGCCCACCCTCACATTTCGGCATACACAGATCCTCCCAATAAACCTTCGCTTTCCCACGTTTCATATCTCCTTGACACCATAAAAAACCATTCATAAGTTGCTCGATATCATATCTCCTATTTTGTTCATGTAAAAACAGGGGGCGAATCTTGCTCCATTTGAAGTGAAGGGCTTACAAAAAAAGCGCACAACTTCAAGTGCACTAACGTCCCTAGGCAAAATTTATCCGAATGTATCCACACGGACATCACCATAAGCGCATCCAAAGAAACTATTGAGGCCCACCGTGCTTGCAGCACACTCACCGGTCTTTCATAGCGTGTTCTCACATGACCTCAAAGAGAAAGAAATGTCTGCTATCAACATTTCCGACATGACCACTGAGACTCGTCAAGCATTTCTTAGCTACATATATACAAATAAACAACACCAAGATTTCATCAAGCATAGACTTGATCTTCTAAGGGCTGCTGATAAATATGACGTGATGGATTTAAAAGACGCGCGTGAAGAAAGTTAATGGAAGATATTGACACGAAGAATGTGCTTGAGAGGCTGCAAAGTGCTTTTATGTACAGATTACCAAAGTATCTTGTAAAGATTATATTTCATTCTTTTTGTATGATTATCATCTGAATATGGTTTACTTAAACACAAACAACACTTATAAAAACACAATCTTATGTATATTTTGAATATTTTATGTTTTTTTATGTTCAGTTGTGTTCGTTCGTTAATTTATGTCCGTTTAGTATCTCAATGAACCAACATGAACAACCTCATTTATTAATAAATGAATAAGAATAAGAAAATTTGTTGGTTTAAGCGCCCGTATTCGCTCATTTGTCCGTGTTCGTCCGGTTAGTTCACAACCCTAACTACATCATCTACTTTTTAAAGTATAGACGCAAAGTATGGACTTTGAATCTCTATATATGTAAATAAAAATCAGCAAAGTGTTGCAGTACTTGTTAAAAAAATTAAGTTAAAATAAACTTTAAAAGATTAAGAACTTATACACATAATGTTTTTGGAATTTCTGTGGAGTTGAATTAATAAACTCCAAAGAAATTTTCAAATCCATTACATAGTAGTATTCTTAACACAAATCAGTAAAATATACTCTAGTATATAAACCAAAGAGCATTTCTATTTTTAAACCTATGTGGGATGTAAATTTGTAATAAGTTTTGTCAAATCAAATTAAAAAGGTACCTGAATGTTGACTAGTGCATTTTATTCCAATCCAAAAAAAAAAAAAAAAAAGTTTCATATCCAAAAAGCCCACTTTCTTAAAACCTAGTAACCTACTTCTTACAAAAACACACACTCTCACACTTTGGTCATGCTTATATTTTTTTTCAGCCGTCAAACATCCTTTATGTAGTTTGTTCAAACCACAAACACAGATAGATCCATTAATGGGTTGAGATGACGCTTGATGGAGGTACGATACCTTATACCTCCTTCATCAAATAGATATCATTCCTTTATCAAGCATCCATCCAAACTAGGGTTGTAAACGAACTGAACGTTCAGTGAATATTTCATGAATTATTCATTAAAAAGTTCGTTTATTTATTTATTAAATAAATGAACATGAACAATATTTTACGTTCGTTTAGTTAAATGAACGAACATAGTCGCGTCCGTTCATTTATGTTCGTCAACGTCCGTTTATGCGTTCGTTTATGTTCATTTATTTATTTATATTCGTAAATCATATCTTTGAATTTAATAATTTTAAAGTTAGTTTTCTTAAACAAAACAACATATATATGAAAATATATTGTGCATAATTTAATAAAGTTTATGTTTGTTTGTCTATGTTCATTTACGTTTGATCGTTTATGTTCGTTTAACGTTCGTTTAGTGTCTTAATAAACGAACATAAACAAACGTGAACAACTCATTTTCTTGATAAATGAACATGAACAAAAAAAATTGTCCGTTTAAGCATCCGTATCCGTTTATTTGTCCGGTTAAAATTAAACGAACGAAAATGAACAAAACTCAATCCGTGTTCGTCCGGTTCGTTTACAGGGCCATAATCCAAACCGACTTTATAGCATGGACCCTATGATTATGATTATGATTTTGTTGTCGTTGTTGCCCTAAACAATGTAGGTTGACTAGTCAGATGGGAAGAACCAAAAGATCAAGGGCTAATAACCTTTTAAAGCACTATACTTGTTAAGAATGGCAGTTCTGCGTATCGAACTAAAAAAATAACTCTTTTAGATATTAAAGTTGACATTTTTGTCTTTCTTTAAGTATTATGACCATATTATGACCATTTTACCCTTCAAAAAATATTTCAAAAAAAAAGAAATTCAAAAAAAGATTTGAAAAAAAATTCAAAAAAAAATTTTGGAAAAAAAATTCGAAAAAAAAAAAGTATTTTGAAAAAAATCTAGAAATGATAAACTGTTCATAATACTTAAAGAAAGACAAAAATGTCAACTTTAATGTCCTAAAGAGTTATTTTTTAGTTACTTCTTGAATGCCATTCTTGACAAGTATAGTGTTTTAAAAGGTTATTAACCCAAAGATCAAAGATAAAGATTTTTATAATTTTGCTAATAAATTCGTATAGAGTATTTGTACTACTATCTATATGTTTAATTTGCTTGTAATTTGAACATTTGTAACTACTTATATGTTTTTCACCTCAACTACTAAGCCCAGTTTCATACTCATTAAAAAGCTCACTTTCTTCATGCATTTTTTTTTTCAGTTGAATTATTGGTCAAACATTCTCAATGTATTTTCTTCAAACTTAACTACAAGTACCAACACCAAACACAAATTCTACATGTTTATTCGTATGGAGCTTTGGTCCATTCGAGAGAATCTTGATTCATATTAAGCAACAAGACAGTGTCAAATGGATATAATTGTGCTATTACTGTTTTTTTTAACCATAATTGACTATTTTCTAAAAGACAAAAAAGTGTGTGATGTATTCTATTCGACCAGTTTCAACATGTACTAAACTACTGTCAAATGGTTTAGTGGTAAAGTCGTTGTTTCCTAACAAGAGGTCAAGGGCTCAGACCTCGCTAGGTAACATCTAGGGGTGGTTAGGGAAGGGTCGGAAACGGCCCCTTGTATTAACCCGGTGAGGCCGCATACATCTGAGTCAAGAAAAGCTCGTCCTCCCCTGATAACCTGAATAAGGTAAACCTGAATACGGTAAACCTTTACCTGTTAGTTTCAACATGTACTAAGATTAACTACTTGGATGCACAAGTTAGGGATAAGAAGCTGAAAAGTGGTGAGTCAAGTTGGAAACAAGTGTTATGTTCGATGTCAGTTTTCCAAATTTCCCTACATAAATGCTTACCTTAATATAGAAAAATGTTTCTCAAACTTATTCCTGTTTTCAGTGTCAATATTAAATCAGAAGTCGGGATAAGCCCACATTAATCCTAACCTCTTTCCTTCAAGTCCCATCGCGTTTTAGGTGTTTTAAATAACCACCTTTCAGCATGTATTTGAAGCTTTTCTAGTTGCCATTTCATCATATTTATCAAAACCCACAACGGCATCAAGGAGATGCAGAACATCTGTTACTCTCCTACACGTTAGTCTAATATTACCAACAACGGCACGGTTAAGCAAAGTTAAATGGATATCACTAGCCACATTTGTTGCAACTAGTATAGCTGACCCGGTGCTTGAACCACATGGTTTCATCGTTATTACGTACGGGTTCTATACAAATTCGAGAAGTCTTTAAATACGAAAGAAGTGTGGAATTCAGCTTTCCTCTTGCACAAAATCATCCCAAATTCGAGAAGTCTTTAACTTGTCATCTTTCGAGATGAATCTACTTAAGGGGTGTTTTGGTTAATTTAACTATGTTATTAGCTTTATTGAGCTAAGGGTGTGTTTGGGTAAGATTATCGTACCTTTTTCTTACGTTACAATACAATAAGAAGCCCTATTTAAATATGATTACCCAAACACCCCTTAAACTATGAATGTGCCAAACAATAAAGGTAAAAGATTTAGGGCACTTACAACTGCCTGTTAGCTTTGGCATTCCAACCACTATGTGCACTGGAACTTCTGTAAACAGCCCATTCACTTAAGCTTGCTTTCCCAAGTATAATCGCCCCTGATATCTCTCAACTTCTTAAACACGCCAGCATCTCAAGGCACCACCAGCTCAAGAAGCGTAAGATCCTGCTTATCTTTGGTCACAATGATATCCTTTAGCAAAATAGTGATACCATGCAACTCAAAGCGTGACTTTGGGGAACTAGCATTCGCTCTTGAAGAATTGCATCAGGGCTTCGATAACCGCTTTATAGATAAGATTGAGTTCATGTATCTCCTTAGTGTATAAATAAACCAAACCCTTGGACGTAAGTTTGTTTTGGTTTATGGCTGTTTATCAATAATAGGCTCTCTTATCGTAAATTCAGAGAATAGCAAAAAAAAAAAAAACTTCGTCATCATTTTCATGTTCTTTACGTTCATGCTTCAACAACACATGATTAAGGTATTCAAAAGCATGATCTGATCTTTCTTGTTGGCACATTGTAGGGTATCAAACTGCAACTATCGACAGGGGATCATTACTTCATTAGTCACATTTATTGAAGACAAAGAATTTGAATGTGGACTTGTGGAGCAGTGTTTACCCGAAACAACATTTAAAATTGAACCAAAAAACAATTATTGACTATGACAATCTTGATGACATTACAAGACTGAGTGTAAGGATTCAGGACGTTTTTTGACATCATCGTACAACTTTCCGGCAATTTTTTCCATGAAAAAGATAGGTATAATTCAAAACCCTAATCTTTTGTTTCGGCCAAAATATTTTCCAAGTACGAGGATACCTTTTTTCTTTTTTCTTTTTTAAGGCTGGATACAATTTATACAAATATACCTTACTAAATACCTCATACTCACGAATCAAATAAAAAATATTAAAAAACCAAAAGGGATGCATGGTTGCCGAGAGGTAAGTGGCTCACCTTTGCCTTCCTTTTTCTTTCCCTCTAACGCGTGAGGTGTGGTGTTGTTTTGTGTTTTGCGCGTGAGGTGAGCCTCGCCTAATGAGCACTCACGCCCACTACTTTCAACCTAAGCTGCTACGAATTTACCGGAAATTTATCCTCAAAATTAAAATATTCATTAAATAACTACCAAATGTGAGTAGAAACAAGCCGAATCGAGCCCAGGATTGCCTAAGCTCCAGCTAGACTCTATGACGATCATAAGTCTCCGGCTCGAGGTCGATTCGAGCCTTATTCTTTTAGCTCGAACTCGGCTCGTAACGAGCCTAGCTTATAAAAGCTCAAAATTATACAAGCTTAAACAAGCTCGAACCTGAACTTAATCTTAGTTTGATGCTCATTTCATAAGTGAGTTCTAGCCTTAGCTATATATATATATGTGTTTATCAGGTATAATCGCATATTTTTATCTACTAGATGAATAAAAGCGAACTTGTGGTTTGGGTGTGACCCCAACACTTACGAGTTCAATTTGTAGTCATTGCGAGAATAAAGTCTATGGGTTATAAGCGTAAATGATAAAACTTTGAGGATTTGAGGATTAAACAATATTTCAAAGTTTGAGGATTTGTGAATTTTGTTACCATTTTTAAGTTTTTCAAGTTTCATAAAATGTCATCAACCGGTCCGCCATTTATATATTGTATAGATATATATAGGGCAAATGATGAAAAAAAGTATATATTTGTCATCATTTGCTCTTATGGGTAGCGAACAAATTTTTTTGTTTTTGTGGGTTATATACTTTCAAATCGATCCTCTTTAGGGTATTATGTGACATTTTTTCTCTTCGGGAAAAAAAAATTCTATAAGCTAAGAGGGGCAAAAATTTCGCGAAAATACCCTAAAGAGGATGAATTTGAAAGTATAGTACCCACAAAAGCAAAAAAATTTGTTTGCTACCCACAAAAGCAAATGGTGTCAAGTATAATATTTTTTTCTATCATTTGCCCATATATATAAACGAGAATAATAAATAAGCTCAAGCCTAATGTACTCAACAAACTAGCTTGTTAAATATGATACGAGTTGAACTCGAGCTAAATTATTATGCTCGAAACGAGCACGAGCTCGAGACTTATGATCGTAAACGAGTCGAGCTCGAGTTCTAGTTTTGGCAAGCTCGGCCTCGACTTGGCTTGTTTCTACATTTTCCCCCTTATTTGGTAGTTATACTATGAATGTTGCAATTTTGATGATAACATTCGTTAAAATCGTAATGGGCTTAACTGTTAAGTCTAAGAATCGATGGAACAGAAGAAGTATAAAAGGTTTTGTTTATTTCTCACACAACACCACAATATCAGTTATGTGTGATCCTTCATGTCATGATCCATGGATCTTCACCAATGGTAGTTCATACTTATAGTAAGTATTTGAAGACTTTTTCCATTTACACATTTACTATTTTCAAAAAAGATTTAAACTAAGAGAATTGGTCATAACCAGGTGTCAAACATTTTCTTGTGTTCAATTGGCATTACCTATATAAGCTAACTTTAAGGTCAAATCATCAATCAAAGTTTGTAGAAGTTGGAAAACTAGTTTGAAATTTGGCAAGGTTAGTTAGGGAGCTAGATGTAGTTGTGTCCTATAAAATTTATAGAGCACGCCACCTAAGCATATACTCTATAACATCACTTAGACTAAAACACCTTCCTTAACTATAAATGTTGTATGCACGAGTGATTTCCATAACACACTACGAAAATTACTTCACTCGATAAAAAAAAAGAAAAAAAAAAGGCGTTCGCCTACTAAATCACGAATGTCCATATAGCATTTGCGCGGGTGTAATATAGCTATGCCATAAGGGGAAAAAATTGCCTATAACAATTCCAAAACACACTACGCCAATTTGATGCGGACAAGATTCAAGGTCGAGCAATATTGGTGTCGTTTAAGCTACGGCGTAAGCTTGAAGCTTACTTGCGCCATAATCTATGTTTAAATTTCGGTATACATTATGTGATGGAGTTACGCCGTAATTGATTAAATCAATTACGCCGTAAATAGGTTATGATTTGTTTCCTTATTTCAGTTTTAGGTCGGTTACGCGTAATAGGACTTTCCGATTCACGCCAGTAACCATGTCGAGAGTCGATTTCTTATTTTTAGTTAAGACGGTTCTAGAAGTAATTTAATACTCTCTCCCCAAGTTTGGCTTCCCTATAAATATAGGGCTTGAGTTTATTGTAATTCATTCATTGAAATCATTAATAAATTTGTGTTTAGAGTCTATACTCTTGTTTTGGGTTTTAATCCCAAGGTGCGCCTTGTTTATCACCCTTGGATTAGGGTTTATCTAAATCGATTCGCGCATCCCGCGCCGGTTGGTATCGAGCCGTGTTAGTATCCCGATGGATAATTGGTGTAGAGGTTCTACTTCAATTAATGTCTAGAGCTTGTTAGCATCCTAGATGTTGAATGGTGTAGAAGATTCAAAAACGCATACTATTGGTGGGTTTGGTCTGAAGAGTACATGGATCATAGTTTCACTAAAAAAATGAACTTTTTATTATGTGATGGAGTTACGCCGTAATTGATTAAATCAATTACGTCATAAATAGGTTATGATTTGTTTCCTTATTTCAGTTTTAGGTTGGTTACGCGACTTTCCAATTACGTCGTAACCATGTCGAGAGTCAGTTTCCTTATTTTTAGTTGAGACGATTCTAGAAGTAACTTAATACTCTCTCCCCAAGTTTGGTTTCCCTATAAATATAGGGCTTGGGTTTATTGTAATTCATTCATTGAAATCATTAATAAATTTGTGTTTAGAGTCTATACTCTTGTTTTGGGTTTTAATCCCACAAGGTGCGCCTTGGTTATCACCCTTGGATTAGGGTTTATCTAAATACGCTTCCGCGCATCCTGCGTCAATTGGTATCAGAGCTATGTTAGTATCCTGGTGGATAATTGGTGTAGAAGGTTCTACTTCAATTAATGTCTAGAGCTTGTTAGCATCCTAGATGTTGAATGGTGTAGAAGATTCAAAAACTCATACTGTTGGTGGGTATGGTCTGAAGAGTACATGGATCATGGTTTCACCAAATCCATGAAAATACTTGACAGGTGTTACACTATGCTAGAAGAACTACGTTCTGTGATCGTAGGTGGGGCATCAATCCACAAGAATCGCGAGGGTAGCAATTATGGAGGTTCAAGAACTCGTCTAACCATAGGTGGATCTATTGACAACTGTATGAGCAACCAATCCCCGTTCAACAATAAGAAGGTTGATGAATGGGAGGAAAAATTGAAGATGGAAATTTGACTACGAACAATCAAGTGGTGTCACTCAAGGGTTTCAATCAATAAAAAGGAATTTTATTTAATTATTGATAATTATGGGTCCAAAAACTTGGTGTCAAGAAAATTGGTCAATTACTTTAATTTTCCAATAGAAAATGTTTAGTGAAGTCGGAACAAAATTTGAAAGTACATTGTTGAATTCATTGGGTAAAAAAGTAAGTGTTCTAAGTCGATACAAATTTGAAAGTATGCGACTATTTTGTAGTTTTTACTATATATGCACTCTCAATAAACATGTCTATCTTGAAGCTGATGAGCCCATATAAAACCAACCTTAGACTTTAAACCCATAACCGTGTAAACACGTAAGCCAATTCGTACCAAATTCATACTAAATGGGTGTTTCAATAAACAAAGATTATATACCACCACCAGTGTTACTCATGTTTTTTACTTGTAAGTTATATGTAGATGTAAGTTTTCGATGAAAGTAGCAAAGGCCTCTAAAAACACTCCACCAATCTTCTTAGTCACAAAAAACACTCAGTTAGATCAAGTAACATATATACCAAATGACTTGGCCGTAGGCAGTAGATAAGGTTAATTACTAAATGGGCTTAAATTGTTTTATTGGTCTGCTATCTCTTTTAACCTATAGCTAAACCATTAAATTACGTCATTAATAACAACATCGTCTGACTTTCAGAAGTTTGCACACAAAATATGTATTCTGGATCTTTGTGTATAAATAACACTTTGTTTCGGAGTATAAAACGGAAAGAAGAGAAATACAGAGGGAAAAAAGAGAGAAGTAAAGAGGAGAAGAATAAGATATGATTTTTTATTTTTTATTCCCGAGTTGGAAAGAAAGAGAAAGATGTAAACAAAAATAAAGGCTTTAGATATAACTTCACTCCATTTCATGCCAATATGAGAAGAAGATTAAGAGAGTAATTTTTGTGTAACTTACTATCCTTTACTTTTTTCTTCTCTCCTAAAAAAACTCATGAACACAAACTTTTTTTTATTATCAACCCAAACTTTCCTTTTCACTAATAATAAAAAAAAAAAAAAAAAAAAAGAATGGAACATAATAAAATGTTTACGTGTTAAGAAACAAAGTTAGGTTCAGATAAAATTTTAAAGGTTAAAAACTTATATAAATTTGCACCTTGAAGATCCTCACGAGTCCAATTAAGTTATTAAACTCGAAAGATCAATCAAGATCCAAAAGATAGTTATTAAACTCGAAAGTAGGTTCAGATAAAATTTAAAAGGTTAAAAACTTATACAAATTTGCACCTTGAAGTTCCTCACGAGTCCAATTAAGTTATTAAACTCGAAAGATCAATCAAGATCCAAAAGATAGTTATTAAACTCGAAAGTAGGTTCAGATCAAATTTAAAAGGTTAAAAACTTATACAAATTTTGCACCTTGAAGATCCTCACGAGTCCAACTTAGTTATTAAACTTGAAAGATCAATCAAGATCCAAAAGGTAGTATCATTCTTAGGACAAATTGATAATATGCACTCTACTATATAAACCAAAGAACATTTCTATCTTTAACCTATGTGGGATGTAAGTTTGAAATGGGTTTTGTAAAAAGAATTTATTAAGGTACAAAATGTTAGCTCGTGCATTTTTACTTTTTGGTATTCCAATCCAACCTGTTGATGTATTCAATTATCTTTCGTAGAATGGAAGCTGCTGGACGATCGATGCCAAGTATGTTATTATTAATTGACATAAGCTATTGGATGAGACCCATTATGGAGTACAAATTTTATCATAGTTCACTCTAATTTTTCGTTATCCGCTTCCTTATATAAGCTGCTTGGCATGGATGCTAGACTGCTAGTTATGGTCGAGGAAAAAATAATGCAAGTCATTTTCTGTTTCCATATCAAATGGTTTAGTGGTAAGGTCCTTGTTTCCCACACAATAGGTCAAGAGTTCAAACCTTGCTAGGTGTGTACATTTGGGGTGGCCAAAGAAGGGTCGGAAATCCGGGGATTAACAAGGTGAGGCCACGTATTGCTAGGCCTTTTAATCACCCAAGTTAGCTCGAGATTGGCCCCCAATAGCTTCCTTCAACATTCGTGCCGTCTCATTGCTGGGCCTTTTAACCACCAGTGCTACTTCATGTATTTTTACTTGTATGTTATGTGTTAGGTTACAGATGCACACGTGTTACTTAAATCAAGTAGCAAATATACCAAATGACTTAGCCCTTATAGGTAAGGTTAATTACTAAATGTGTTTATACACTTTTCTTGGTCTAATATTTCTTTTAACATAATACCTAAATCGTTATCTACGTCATTGATAACTTTATGACGTAGATAAAAGTATTAGCACAAAATATGGACTTTGAATCCTTTTGTATGTAGATAAAAGTTTGGAGTACTTGTTAACAAAAGAAATTAAGTTCCAATATAAATTTAAGAGTTAAGAACTTTTATAAATTTTTGGGTACACCATACATTCATTGAAGTTCAACTGATAATTATTGAACTTGAATATAATTATGTACACAAAACATTGTAGCGTTCTTAACACATACCAATCATATACACTCTAGTATATACACGAAAGTAGGGGTGTCCAAAAAAACCGAGGAACCAAAAGAACCGAAGAACCGTACCGGTACCGACCGGGAATGGGACCGTATATCAGAACTATGGTATGGTTCTTGGTTCCTAAAATTCTAAATTTTCGGTTCTTGGGACGGTTTGGGTCGGATCCGTCCGGTTCCGGTACTTTCCCGAAAGAACCGACTTTTATGAAAATATGTAATTTTATAGGCTTTGTTTGAGACATTGTGTACATGCAAGTATTTGGCCTTTAAAGAAAATAGAAAAAACCCTACATAAACCTAAAAACCCATAAACCTTAACCTTTAATCCATTGATTCCATTCAAATATTCAAACATCATTTATCAACATGAAAGCAAGTTTTTCTAAACTGAATATCGAGTATGCGATAGTCGCATATTGAACAATTTATGTTGCTCAAGAACAACTAACACGAAGTTGTAGTTAATCATTGGTATTTATTGTTCATTAAATGTAATGATAAAATTAGAAACAATTAACGATTATGGCGACTATATTGTCACCATGTAAGTTATTGTAAGCTAGTCACCATGATTGATATATAATATTCTCAATGAGTTTGCAATTATTTTCGTGGATAACGAGTTTGCTATATCGGATATATATTTTTTGTTTGTTTGTAAGTCAAGTTGTGGAATATTATTAAGGTTGTCAACTTCTTTCGAAGTTCTACGAACCGAGTACCATAATTTCACATCCATCCAAACATATTTTTTTAACACTTCGGTACTCATGGGAATTACCGAAAATTCCCGTACCGGAACCGAACCGAAAAACTTGAGACGGTTCTTGGTTCTACTTTTTCCTTATTTTCGGTTCTCGGTTCTTTCGGTTCCGGTTCCGGTTCGGGACGGTTCCAGTACCATGGACACCCCTACACGAAAGAACATTTATGTTCTTTAACCTATGTGGGTTTTAAGGTTGGAATGGGTTTTGTCAAAACAAGTTAATAAGGTAGCTAAATGTTCACTCGTGCATTTTTTTGTATTCCAATCCATACCGTTCTTTAGTCACTTATCTTTTGAAGAATGGAAATTGCTTGGACTATTGATGCCAAGTACGCTATTTAGTTGTTAAAAATGTATATTTCATTTTAATGAAAATGTGAATTTTGAAACTTATGAGCCCAAAGGCTAGAAAAAGAGATTACAAAGAAGATAAAGATGCTAACGGATATTGTAACCAACTAACCCAACTACATTTAAACTTAGGATTTCTAGATGAAATCCATAAATAAGATTGAGAAACTATAGCGTCCCAAATCATAGACTTCTTAGGAGGAGGATTAGTGAAAAGCAAGTGATTGCGGTAATTCCAAATAGACCACAAGAGGGTCCCCCCCACACCTTCAAGGACCAAACGAACCTTACTCAGGACGGAAGGAGAATCAAGCCAATCATACCAATCCGTTATATTAGCACAAAAAGGAATGTCCAACGCCCACCAATTAGCCAATAAACCCCACAAATCTTGAGCCAACCCGCAGTTGAAGAAAATGTGGTTATCAGATTCGATGTCATCGGTACAAATGGGACATAGGATAGAACCAATATCAATACCTTTCCGATCAAGGTTAACCCTCGATGGCAGCCTATTAAGCTTCAATCTCCACAAGAACACATTAACTTTAATCGGAATTAAACGGTTCCAGCGAGTGGCCACATGATCAATGTCAAGAGTTTGAGAGTCCACCATATTGCGAACAGAAGCAACAGAAAAACTATTACATCCGTCTAAAGACCACTTCCATGAATCTCTTTTATCTGATAAAGAAACGCTCCCAATAACATCCTTTAAGGCATTATATTGAACAGATTCGGCACCACCCCTCGGGTCACGTCTAAACACCGTGTTCCAGTCAACTAATGGAACCCTGCTAGCAATGGGACAATTCTTGTCGATATCAAGCATATAAATACGAGGGAATTGAAGTTTAAGAGGTTGATTACCACACCAAATATCTTCCCAAAATCGAGTCGAAAGCCCATTTCCAATATTGCGGGTACAGTTGGAAAGCAAATCCATACCTTGGTTCTTAAGGCTGTAGATAGAATGGAGAATTGCACCCCAAGTAGTGCCCTTGGGACAAGAGGTAGCGGCTGAGGAGATGCCGCCATCGAACCCCATATATCCTCTGAATAACACTGCCCCAAAGACCAAAAGAGTGATTCAGAAACCTCCATATCCATTTAAATAAGAGACCAACATTAAGCCCGAATAAACTCCCAATGCCGAGCCCTCCATGCTCCTTACTAGCCATGCATTTCTTCCATTTAACCCAGGTCACTTTTTTATCTTCCTGATCCCCTCCAATAAAGAACTTGTTTCTCATTGCCTCGAGATTATTTCGCACCAAAACAGGCATCAAGTATATAGACATGTAGTAAGTGGGAAGATTCCCAAGAACCGACTTTATCAATGAGAGACGACCACCTACCGATAAAAGCCTAGCTTTCCAAGAGGAGAATTTAGAAGAAAACTTTTTGATAATAGGATTCCAATTGGAACATCTGGACATGTTACATCCAACCGGAATGCCAAGATATTTCATAGGAAAACTAGCCGCCCCACATCCAATAACGTTAGCCATACAAGAAACATCATTATCGGAAACACCAATTCCAAGGACGTTACTTTTGTGGACATTAACCTTCAGACCAGAGATTAGAAAGAAGCACTGAAGCATGCATATTAGATGGTGAGCATTTAACCAAGACCACTCTCCCAAAAAAATAACATCGTCGACATACATTAAGTGTGAGATGTTCATGTTATCTTGACCAATAGAGGCTCCTCTAAACAGCCCAATTTCCTCGGCCTTAGTTGTGAACGCGTGCAACCCTTCCATAGCCAATATAAATAGAAAGGGGGATAAAGGATCCCCTTGTCTAAGCCCTCGAAATAACTCAAACTCAACGGTGGGGGAACCGTTAATAAGGTCAGAAGATCTAGCATTTTTTAGGCATCCTGAAATCCAGGAACGCCATTTGGACCCAAAGCCAAGCTTATCTAAAATGAAGTCCAAATAATCCCAACGGACGGAGTCAAAAGCTTTCTGAAAATCAACTTTAAAAACCATAAGATCTTTCTTACGTCGCCGGTACCAAGCCATAAACTCATTCAAAATAAGAGGGCCGTCAAGGATGTTTCTTCCTTTAAGAAAAGCCGATTGCACATGACTAATGCAGCTTCCAATAATCTTGCTAATCCTATTGGCTAGGATTTTTCCAATAATCTTGTATTGACATCCAATTAAGCTAATAGGCCGAAAATCAGAGACCATTTTTGCATTTGAAACTTTAGGGATCAACGCTATGAAGGACGAATTGCAACCTTTGGGAAAAAGGTTGGAATGGAAGAACTCAAGCACAAAGCGGATCACGTCTTCTTCAATAAGATCCCAGAATGTGGCGAAGAACTTAAAAGTGAAACCATCAGGGCCTGGAGCGCGATCCCCCCCACAATCCCAAACAACCTTCTTAATTTCCACACGAGTAAAAGGAGTCTCCAAGGAGTCACGTTGAGTCGAAGACAAAGGATTAAAAGTTGTTGTATCAAAGTGTGGAGGAATACCATGTGGCTGCTGAAAATGATTGCTAAAATGATCGAAAAACACAGCCTTAACATCATCCGGATTCTCAATCCATTCACCGTTCTTCAAAGTACCTTTGATTGCAAGTTGACGCCTCCTTTTCTTTAACATACCATGAAAAAAACTAGTGTTTTCGTCTCCTTCAAGAGCCCACTTGATCTTTGCTTTTTGAGCGACATATTTAGCCTCCATGCGGTCTAACTCTCCCAAGAGAGTTAAAGATTCTGTACGATACATGAAATCTTCTTCAGTAGCTAAGCCTTGATCAACCTTAGCATCAATGGAGGATAAACGTTGTTGGTACTCTTTCTTCAATTTAAAAGAGTCAGATTTTTTCGTGGCTACCCATTTCCGAATAACTTGTTTAAGATTTTGAAGTTTCTTCTTAAACAATACCATACCATTTAGATCATCTATTCCATCATTCTTCCATGTATCAGAAACTAATTTTTGAAACCCATCCATCTCTAACCAAGAGTGAAAGAAACGAAAAGGGGTAGGCCCATAGTCCAACTCCGACTCTTTAAGAAGAATTGGCCTGTGATCAGGAATGCCTTTCTCCAAGATAACACCGGTAATATAAGGAAAAAAGTCATAGAAACTTTCGGACACCAAGTAACGATCAAGCTTACTCATTTTGGTCCCCCATTTGTCACACCAAGTATAATTATAACCGCCTAATGGAATATCAATGAGAGAATTATCACGGATAAACTCATTAAAGATCATAGCTTGACGTTGGTTAAAGACTGAACCGAACCTTTCTCCAGCTTCACGAACTTCATTGAAATCACCCATCACCATCACAATACCATCCCAATTGGTAATAAAATTAGATAAAGAACGCCATAAAGCAATTTTATTTGGTAAGTTTTGAGGAGCATACACGAAAATCCACCTGACATGAATATCACCTGGAAGCCAAAGACCATCTACTACAACATAATTATCATTGCTTAGGATTCGAGATTTAGAGAAAACCATATTATTCCATAGGCATATGATACCTCCTGACAAACCTCTAGCAGAGGAAGACGCGAATTCAAAGTTTGAATTTCCCCATATCTGACGTAAAGACCAAAGATCAACATGTAGCATTTTAGTTTCCTGAATAGCTAAAAAGTTAACTTTATACACGTTGCACAAATCACGAACCCATCTCCTTTTGTTAAGGTCTCCAAAACCTTGAACGTTAATTGAAAGACAATTCATTTAGTCACCAATTTATCTCCTTTACCAGAAACTAGAGAAGCAAGGGTATCTTCACATCCCTCCATGTTTAAACCCAATGCCAAACCAACTTTAATTGTTTCCTCGAGTCTATCAATCATGGAAAACCCTGGTTGTTTAATTGATTCGCTTTCTGAAAGCTTGTTAAAGGAATCTGTAGTATGATGCTCACCAATGGGATTTGGAGGAAAACCTGGTGGAAAATCAGGTGTACAAGAAGAAGTCATAGTAGTATTAATCTTGTCTCTCTTCTGATTAATAAGGTGAGCCAAATCAAAAGGGTCGCTATCAACCTGGTCTTGCTCCTGGATTCCGAAAGCATCATTAACAAGAACTTCATTCAACCCCACTGAATTGAAAGGGCTCTTTTCAACCTGTTCTTGCAGAGGACTCTTTTCAACCTGTTCTTGCAGAGAACTCTTCTCAACCTGTACTTCCACCTGTGTAGAACCATGTTGAGATTGTTCCACAGCATCATTAGGATGAACAAAACCAGTATCATCAAGTATATCCGCTACAGAATGGGCATCATCCTCATCACTTGAGTCCTCCCGTTCCTGCATACCCAAGAACTCCTCATCTTCATTATCAGACTCATTGCAAGTTAGATTAGGAGTCGAACTGCAAAGTTCACGAACTCTTATCGCATAGGACACATTATTTAATGTCACCTTGGTAGAAGCGAAAACAAGCGAACCATGAGTGGACTTAATACAAAGTCGCATAGTAAGTCGGTTGCTCGCATCCTTATCATCAACAAAGAGAACTTCACCCCAGGGTTTGCAAATTTGAAAGAAAGTATCATTATTCCATGCACGAATGGGAACACCTTCAATCTCAAGCCATATGAGCCTTTCTTCCACTATAAAATCATCGTGCCACGGTTTCAAGGTAGAGAACCATGACTTCACACCTTTATGGTTAAAAAAACTTATTTATGGTTAATGTACTGTAACTTTAATGAATTCTCCTGATAATTTTTTTGTTGATTGTTTTTTCTTGTGTTGTGTAATGGTGAAGCTCTTGTTATTTGTGAATGAAAGGGTTTTGAGTTGTTTAAGTTTTTATCCGCTTATTGTGTTGTTTTAAAGCATATACGCACTAGAAAAAAAAAATTATACAGAACTACTTATTACTTATTTTGGGAAGAAATAAAAACTTTAATGAAAGATGTTGTTAATTACCTTTCTTTTTGGATTGCATACAGGAGCAAAAAGAGATTAATGAACGTGAATCATTAGGAAAGGCTGACATACTGAAGACCCTTTTATATATTTATATATACTAAACGATTACCCGTGCATAGCAACGAGATTTTATAGCGACAAATTGTTTTGTATTTAAAAAAAAAAATTATGGGTTATAAACGAAAAATAATAAAAGTTTGAAGATTTGAGGAGTAAACATAATATTTTAAAACCCGGTTCGACCCGGGTGATTCAACCGGTTGAACTGTTCCGGTCGAAAGTTTGGTCGATTTAAACCGATTCAAACCGAAGTGTTAGGTAAAAAATGGGTCAAATTAAACCGGGTCAACCCACCAGGTTTGAAGCGTCCCGGGTCAACCCGGTTTTCGATATGTATTAATAGTTTCCTTTTGAAATAATGTTATCAATATTTCATTTTTTTGTTTCAACTTTTCACTTTTCACTTTTTGGTTTTTCCTTTGTATATAGTATAGCAGGGTACCCGCGCGTTGCGGAGGCGGTACCCTGTGACGATTAACCGGAGAAATAGATCTCAATGAGGCATGATTCACCAGCTTGTATTGGTTTCAACGGGTCCTCTCTGATTCATTTTCAGATAGATTTTATTGCTTAGCCGAACCGGTGGCGACACCGGTTCCCGGTTGAACTAGCTGGTTCGGTCCGGTTTTCAAAACTATATGTACCATCAACTTGTTAGCTTGTATGAAGCTTTGCGTGTGTTTATTAATATGTATAATGTGTATAATAACATTTTTCATTTTAAGGTGTTTTAAAAATAACATTAATTAGTGTGTTTAATTATTTTATATTTTGAATTATGTTGTAGCTTGTTTAAATTGTACATTGTGAAAACTTTATTATATTTTTTAGTAAGTTGTTTCAATTGTTTGTATTTAATTTGGTATATATGCTTTTAATTGGTTGTACAGTATGAATAAATCATTGTACTTTTAGGGCCCGTTTGGTTTGAGTTATTTTTGAAGTGGGTTTGGAGTGATGGTAAAAGATAGCTGTTTGGTACGTATATGTGGGCCCTCTAATTGGGCATGAAAGAAGAAAATCAGGCATCCACAAATCCTGAGTGGAAGATGAGGATTCACAATATATGTCATGTGTGCTTTGTCTTTTAGCTAAAATAAGTGGACTCATATCTCTTTTTGCTTTTATTATGTATTATAAAAACTTTTTTTTTTTGTTATTTACTAATATATTCATTTACAAAACAAAAAGTATTTTAAATAATTACATTTTTCTCTCTCATCATTTAATATCAAATCTAAATCCTAAACCAAATCATAATCCAAATCCAAATCCTAAACCTTTCCACAAACCAAACGGGCCCTTAAATAATGAGTGTTTTAATAAGAGTATTAATTACACTATACATTTTTTTCACCTTTCATCATTTTCACTTTTCAACTTTCAACTTTCAACTTTCTAACATTTGACAATTTTCATTTTATATATCTAACTTTCAAAAGTATACTCTGAATGTTTGTGTATCACTACTACTTATAATGCACAAACGACTCTCTCTCCTATTTAATTTTCAGACTTTCAGACTTGCAAGTAATAAAGCATGATATACAACACATTAAAGCACAAAATTTCAGACTTACAACCACATATGCATAATATACAACACATTGATACACATATTAAATAAAGAAACCACATTAATGCATCCAGTACAGTCCACAAAAGGTGTTGCGTATGGGAAAAGATTTCCAGTCACAGAAAAATCTGGCAAACCTGATACATCGTTAATAGAAAATCAGATCTGGAAAATTAGAAATCGTAATAAAAAGTATGTTCCAACAACGAAGAAGCGACTACAATTCCATTATATAAATGCGGCGATTAGGCACACGCGCTGGTCAGCATAAGCCGATCGACAGCCTCATTTTTAACGACGACAGAAGTGGATCACCAAAGTCTCGCGAACACATATTCCGACAACGGCGACGTCAGAAGTTCCGTTAACTAACGGCTATGGTAACTTTCATTTATTCTGGTGATTGCGACGAATATGTTGACGACTTAATCAGATCTTGGAATCAATATAAAAAATAAAGATCAACGATGAGAGATGGTGATAGTTATGAGAGAAGCGGTGGTTAGACCATGGGGTACCATGGCGCCACCCAATGCCAATTCCGACGTGACCAAGTAAATAGCGCCGCTACTTTCATGTTATGATACCCCCACTCTTCAAAAACTTGTCAGGCATTAATTGAGTGGCGTGTGTGAAAGGAGAAGAAGACAAAAATATTGTGTTATTCGCTTAGAGCTAGAAAGAAGGAAGTCGATTTATGTTTTGAGATTTGATTTTGTGTTCGTAATCGCAAATGAGAAAGTAATGAGAAAAGGGCGTGAACCTTACATTTATTTAGGGTTGAGAGTGGACCAGGAATAGATAATTAATTGGGCCTTTCAATTTGTGTAGGCTTTGGTTTGCATGCATCCACCGGTCATTTTATTTTATTTGTTGGATCCAAATTTTGTCAAGTAAAGGGATGAATTTAGTTCACTAATTATTACAGTAATAATTTGAACTAAATATTGATAGTATTTAGATTATAGTTGTAATTTAGTTTGTTTAAAAAAATAAAAAATAAAATAAAATGGTGTGTGAGTGGGACCCAAATGGCATGTTATGAGTGAAGGGGTATTTTGGTGTGTGAGTGTTAAAAGTGAGAATGTTGAGGTGGTGTTGAGGTGTCACTGAAAAGTTGATTTTGGCATGTGATGATACCCCATGCTCTTACAATAAGAGAGAAAAAGATGCACGTGATATTAAGAAGGAAGCTATTTTGCAGGCTTCATAAGAAGATATTAGAGATGTAAAATCTCTATATTGCCCTTCTCATATTACTATTAATTTTTTTTTTATTAATTTTAATGATTAATTTCCACATGTCTATTTATGAGTGGCTTCTTATTCTTCCTACACAGTCACTTTCATCTTACAAAAATACGATATCAAAAACAAATTGATGGTGAGAGTGTATTTTTGTAAGATGAAAGTGAGTATGTGTATTTTTTAGAGTGAGAATGTATGAGTTTTTTTTTAGACCGTGAGATGTGAGTCTTTGTAAAGTGTGCGTATTTACTTTTAGGGCAACTGGTCAAATGGGCTTAAACCCGAACGGGCGCGGACCAAACAGGCTCGAGCCCGAGCAGACACGGGCCAATGGGTTCGAGCCCGAACGGGCACGGGCTATACGAAATTCTTGATATCCGTAAATTTATTGTTAAAAGAACATAATAAACTAAAATACATTATTCATCAAAATTTTATTTCGGTACCACTTGTGCAACACGCGGTACCTCGCTAGTGTATATAAAAGTACGGAGTACTCGTTAAGAGAATGTAATTAAGTTAAAGTAAAAATTAAAAGGTTAAGAACTTATATTAATGTTGCACCTGGAAAATCACCGCGAATTTAATATTAATATCAATTCACTTATTGAACTCAGAAGAAATAATTCCAGATTCAAGACATAATAGTGTTCTTAAAACAAACAGGCTACGTACGCTATAGTATATAAACCTAAGAGCCTTTCTATTTTTAATCTATATGGGATGTAAGTTTGAATGGGTTTTGTCAAATAGTTTTGCTAAAATCACAAAAAACTCTAACAAAAATATCCACAAAATGAGTTGTCTTGTTTTCATTGGTGTATTTTACCATATTTTCTCTCTCTTCTCTTTCATTCAATCAATCACACATGGACAAATTAATTTTGTGGATTTTTGTGTGTGAATTTTTTGTGGTTCTAGCAAACATGTCAAAACAATTTAATAAGAAAGCCTAAATGTTGACTCGTGCATTTTTAGTATTCTAATCCATGCCTTTATGTGTTCATTTATCTTGTGAAGAATGGAAGCTAGCTACTTGAATGATTAATGCCAAGTACGCTATTTGCTCAATGGATACAAAACACCCACGCTTTAGCACCTAGTGCACCAGCAAGAACCAGTTTAAAAGAACATACACATAAGCCACTTGGGTACCAAACTCATACTAAATGGGCCTTTTAATAAGCAAAGTTTATCTACCACCACCAATGCTACTCATGTATTTTACTTGTAAGTTATATGATAGATCAAAAAGCAACCACCAATCTTCTTGATTACAAAAATTAAGGTTAGTTGGATATAATAATCAGTTTTGTATTTTTTTTTTCTCTTTTTAGTATTTTAAAGGATTAACGGGTGTTTTTAAGGTTTTAGTGAAATATAAATGTATTTTTCGCTCATAATGTAAGTTGTGTCCCGTAACATTATTATACACAAATTAAACCTTTTAGTTAATATCATTTTGAAAGCCGTTAAATGAACATTTGAGACGAGTTCTAACTTGGCTTGAATTATATGCTCAAACTTCTTCTTTTTGGCTGAACATAAAAGCTCATCACACGACTAACCCAAGATCAAACTTTAGCTTGAATAACTCAAATTAGCAAACAGACATGAACGAAACTATTTACTCTCGGTTTTAGCTTCCTTTTTTATTGTCACTTTTGTAGGTCTACAAACGAGTCAAATGCATACGTGTTAGATCAAGTATATACCAAATTACTTGGCCCTTAGGTAAGGTTAATAACTAAATGGGCTGAAATTACTCTTTTGGTCTAATATTTCTTTTGACCTATACCTATATCATTATATGAAGTCATTGATAACTATCATCTAATTATGTAAAGTATAAACACAAAATATGGATTATGAATCTTTGTATATGTAAACTAGACGAGTACCAGTGCTTAGAAACGAGATTTTATAGTGACATATAGTTGTAGTGATAAAAAAAGTTTATGGTTATAAATGAAAAATAATAAAAGTTTAAGAATTTAGGGATTAAACATAAGAATAGTGAGAACTACAACCACTCATTTCAGATGCATCTACAAAAATATATGCATATCTCTTTAAAAGTTTCCCTCTTATTTAAAATGTATGGCTAGAAATTCTTCTTATTATTCTTATTTTAGTTTTTCTTGTTACCGGATCCCTTCCCTTAAACATGATTTAAACTTGGAAATAATATAGGTTATGAGTTATAGACGAAATTAATAATAAAAGTTTAGAGTTTCCATATATAACTTTCTTAGTTTTTCACATTTAAAAATATGGAATTTTCCTTTATATATAGTTTAGATAAAAGTTTCGAGTACGGGTTAGAAAACAAAATTAAGTTAAAATAAAATCTAAAAAGTTAAGAAAAAAATTATGTTCAAATTAAATTTAAAAGATTTAGAACTTATACAAATTTTGCAGAGGAAGGTACCTTAAGCGTTCATATTCATTTATTGAACTCGAAAGATAATTCCACATGCAAGACACAATATTGTTCTTCACACAAATCAATCATATACACTCTAGTATATAAACCAATGAACATTTATGTTCTTTAACCTATATGGGATTTAAGTTTGAAATGGATTTTGTTAGAACAAGTTAATACAGTTCGTAAATGTTGACTCATGCACTTTTTGTATTCCAATCTATACAGTCATGTGTTCATTTATCTTTTGAAGAATGGAAGCTACTTGGATGATTGAAGCCAAGTACGTTTATGTTATTAAGTGACAGAAGCAATTGGATGAGACCCTCTATGGAGTACATATTTTTATCATAGTTCACACTAATTTTTCGTTATCAACTTCCTTACATAAGCTGCTTAGATGCTAGTTATGGTCGAGGGAAAAATAATGCAACTCATTTTCTGTTTATTGAGAATTTATTTTAGCAATTCCCTTATATATTGGTGGTTGGTATTCTGATATATTAAGTGGATAAAACCAACTACAAGAAAGTGTGAAATACTGAAACGATATAATTTTTAAAAAAACTGTTTTGACATGATTCAACCAGTAGTAAAAAGAACATATTGAATGCAGAAGATAAGGACAAGCAGCTGAAAAGTGGTGAGGCGTTTGTTTGGTGGTTAAGATTTCATTATCGGGGAGATTCATTGTTGATGTCGAGTTTTTGTTAGTGGATAATTAGGCTCAAGCCCGGTTTGTGGGTTTAGGGTATTAGGGTTTTCACCATTATAAATAATGGTCCATAATAATATTATACCTACGGGGTTTTAATGTTCTACATTTTTTAGATCTTAAGATTACATCTCCAAACGTAATTCACTCATCCTTATAATCAGTATCTAAAGAGTTTTTCAATTTACACATTCGCTATTTTCAGAAAAGATAAAACATCAATCAAAGTTTGTAGAACTTGGAAAGCTAGTTTGAAATTTGGTTTTTTAAGGTCACCGTGATGTTGAGAAGGCCATGTCGAGACACTTTAAAGTAACAAGATGGGTCAATTCACATGTCAATCATGAACTCGTAGTTTGAAAATAAATCAAAGTTTGTTAGATATGGAAAACTAGTTTGAAAATTCGGTTTCTAAAGCACCTTCGTGATGTTGAGACCCTTTATGTCCAATTTGGTTAATGTAAAAACAGGGAGGTGAATCTCGTTCCATTTGGAGTAATGGCTTACACAAAACAACACAACTTCAACAACGCTAACCTCCCTAGGGATTCTGCTATATGAAAGTATCCACACAGACATCACCATATGCGCATCAAATGGAACCATTGGGGCCCATCGTGCAGCTCTTGCAACACATTCACCAGTCTTTCATAGCATGTTCTCACGACCTAAAAGAATAAAAAAAATGTCTGCCATTGATATAAGTATTCCAAGATGCTCAATTAACGAGCTATGAGTGGGTATTAAGGAGCTCGTCAAAAGTTGGGCTAAAATGGCCACATCGTGTCCAAAATCTAAAAGATTGCATTATGGCAGATGGTCGAGAAGTAGAAGCACATTTAATGTCACTTGGTTTCATATATAATTTATAAGTTTGTAGTTTCTTTCTTAGTTATGTATATTTTTTGCATTATAGTGTATAAATGTAAATGTTTGTGCTGTAGCATCGCAAAAGCGACCACCTATCTGTTAGTGGATAATTAGGCCCAAGCCCGGTTTGTGGGTTTAGGGTATTAGGGTTTTCACCATTATAAATAATGGTCCATAATAATATTATACCTACGGGGTTCTAATGTTCTAACATGTTAGTGGATAATTAAGCCCAAGCCCGGTTTGTGGGTTTAGGGTATTAGGGTTTTCACCATTATAAATAATGGTCCATAATAATATTATACCTACGGGGTTTTAATGTTCTTACATGGTATCAGGCCATTAAGATCCACAACACCTAAACTCTTCCGCCGCCGCCTCCGGCCGCCGGCTACTCGCCGGAGGTTCGGAGGGCTCTCTTTAAATCTTAACCTTTGTCATATTTCATTTTCAATTATCAAGTAATAATGAAAATCCACTTCCATCAGTCAATCAGAACCAATCCTCGCTCTCCGATCCATTTACTACGATCCGCAAGCCACCATCTCTTTGACCCATTCTTTTTGATCTTGGACTCGTGAATGCATTCTCTTTGACCGATCCGAAAGGCGAGAGTGATCTTTGATGCTACTCAAGATCTATGTTGGGGGGGTTGACCCTTGTTGGGAGCGTGCGATGGGTAGCAGAAAAAGAAGGGAACAAATTCATTCACGATTAATGGTGAAAACCCTAATACCCTAAACTCACAAACCGGGCTTGGGCCTAATTATCCACTAACACTATCTTCTTAATCATAAAAAGATACTCTTCCACAAACTTGTCAAAAGCATAAAAAGATATTCTTTTATCGTGAATTTATGGTATTTCAATCCATACCATTTATGTATGTGTTCATTTATCTTTTAAAGAATGGTAGCTACTTGGATGATTGATGCCAAGTACGTAATTACTAATAAAGTGACATAAGCGATTGGATGAATTATGTACGGAGTACAATTTTGGTTGGACATAGAAACCTAGCTTGAAATTATGTTCATAAGGTCACATTCGTGATATTGAGACGCTTTGAATCATTAGGAAAGGCTGACATAGTGGACACCCTTTCATATATAGAAAAAAAGTAACAACATAAATTCCTTGTGCCACGTTTAAAATAAAGGCGATAGGTCACTAGGAATGTTAACAACTTGAGTCGATATCGACCTCGGCTCTCAAGGTATTTAGGCAAGTCTCGGGCTCGACCCAACGAGCTCCCACGAAGCATCCTCGACTCATCTGCTCGTTATAGATTTTGGACTTTTTTTACGGTTGATTTCGATAAGGATTAACATGAACAAACTTGAGCTTGAGTCGATATCAAGTAGCTAAAATAAAAGCTCGACCCTCGCTTGCTAAAATGTAGCATTGGGATGTACCAAGTAGCTAAATAAAACTAACCAAAAACACACTTGTTAGATCAAGTAACGAATCGACCTTACGGTCTTAACTAGGTAGCAAACTGGGTAAGGTTAAGTCTTAAAGGTGTTTTTAATTTGATATTTCTTTTAACCTATACTTAAATAACTATATTACGTCACACATCATCTAACTTTCAAAAGTATACTTTGAATGTTTGTGTAAAAGTTGGGACTACTCGTTAAAAGAAAAGAATTAAGTTAAAGTAAAAATTAAAAGGTTAAGAATTTATATTAGTTTTGCACTTGAACATTCCTATCAATTCAATTATTGAACTCGAAGAACTAATTCCAGATACAAGACATAATAGCATTCTTGACACAAACAGATTACATACACTCTAGTATATAAACCCAAGAGCATTTCTATTTTTAACCTATGTGGGATATAAGTTTGAAATGGGTTTTGTCAAAACAGTTTCTATTTAGTATTCCAATCCATGCCATTTATTTAAGTGACAGACGCAATAGGCGAGGAAAAAACAATGCAACGTAACTCATTTTCTGTTTATTGAGTTAAATGTCATGAAGTACTCTAGTTTCGTTGTTACATGCAACTCAATTTATTTTAGCAATTCCCTTCTATATTGGTTGTTTAGTGTTGTGATACTTTAAAAACTGTTTTGATCGACATGATAAGAACAAGCAGCTGAAAAGCGGCGAGGCTTTTGTTTGGGTGGTTAAGCTTCCATTATCGGGGAGATTCATTGTTGATGTCGAGTTTCTTGATCTTAAGATTACATCTCCAAACGTAAATCACTCATCCTTATATATAATCATTATTTGAAAACTTTTACCAATTACACATTTACTATTTTCAGAAAGGATTTAAACTAGTTTGAAATTTGGTTTTTAAGGTCACCTTGGTGATGTTGAGACACTTTAAAGTAAGAAGATGGGTAAATATCACATGTCAATCATGAACTCGTAGGAAATGCTTTCTGTTTGGAAAGGTTTCTAAAGTACAAGATTCATTCTTTTACATGGTTTGTTGTCATATTGATTATTGATTTGTGTACATGTACGAATTCGTTTCAATGAAAGGAATCAGTAAGGTTATGCTAATGACTTTTATGTCCTTGTTTAGCTAACTTGATGAGTGTGTATGTATGATCTTCTGGGTCATGCTCCATGGATCTTTACCAACAGCAGTTCATTCTTGTAAAGATTATATGAGTTTCATTCTTTTTGTTTGATTATCATCTGAATAGGGTTTACTTTAACACAAACAACACTTATAAAAACATAATCTTATGTATATTTTGAATATCTTATGTTTGTTCTTTTATGTTCAATTATGCTCGTTCGTTTATGTCCGTTTAGTATTTCAATGAACGAACATGAACAAAAAACATATGTTCGTTTAAGCGCTCTTGTTAGCTCATTTGTCCGGAAAAATTAAATGAATGAATATGAACAAGGCTTTGTCCATGTTCATCCGGTCCGTTTACAACACTAACTACATCATCTTATTTTTAAAAGTATAGACGCAAAGTATCGAGTTTGAATCTCTATGTATGTAAATGAAAGTTTTGGGGTACTTGTTAAAAAAATTAAGTTCAAATAAACTTTAAAAAGTTAAGAACTTTTACAAATAACGTCCATGAAACCAACTGCGAAGTTCAATTATTAAACTCCAAAGAGAGTTTCATATCCATTACATAATAGGATTCTTAACACATATCCATCATATACACGCTAGTATATAAACCAAATAGTATTTCTATTTTTAACCTATGTGGGATGTAAGTTTGAAATGGGTTTTGTCAAAACAAATTAATAAGGTACCTAAATGTTGACTAGTGCAATTTGGTATTCCAATCGACCATAACCATTTGTGTTTTCATTTATCTTTTAAAGAATGGAAGAGATCCTCTATGTAGTACGGTCAATCTTTATTTACTAGTGTATATAATTTAAGACATCGGTAGTCGTCACCCTCTGCTGCCGACGGTCACCACCAACACAGCCACCATCATCATCTCACTTATCTCTCTCTCTCTCTCTCTCTCTCTCTCTCTCTCATTTTGTCTGCGCCACACCTCACTCTCCGGCTATAGCCGCCGCTGAACCACCATCATCACCACTCACCGCCACTTGAAGAGAAGATCGAGGAGATTCGTTTGTTTTGGCTTGTGGGCCTTGGCCCAACTTTAAACAACTAAATACTTAAACAAGTTAAATCAATAAGTTCCGAATGAGCCAAAGAAATCACGGATTGATTTTTATATCAAAATAAGTAAAAAAAGCTTATCCATTTGTGTTTTCAAGTAAGCCAAATATGATTTCAAATAAGTTATTGTGTTTTACGGAATAAAGTTTATAAACTTTCTGATTAGTTAAAACTTGTAACTAAACATTATTTCAAAACAAATTACAATAAGATAGTAGAATGGTGCACATGTATTACAAACTTACAAGACGTTAGTAGTAAATTTGACGCTGTTTAACTAAACACCCTATACAATATTAGTTTAGTTACGTAAATTCAAATTAGAGAGGAACCTACACAAAATATAAAAGACAAAGTACATGTTGTCATGTAGTATTAAACTTCAAAGGAAAATAAGCAAATCCGAGCACCCTATGGGCTCACTCGGCCCAAAATTATTCGGCCGAAGGAAAAAGGATTGGGTTGATTCAATCTACGCCCAATAATTTACAAATAAGCTAAGTAGATTTATAAGATAAGCTAATAAGCTAGTAAGCAAATAAACACTTTTCTTTTATTGAGCCAACACTTAAGTTTTTAGTAGATCTAAGTTTTCCTATGATTTATTAGTGGTAAAAAAATATGCATTATCTTACAAGATTAAATATGAGTAGCATGATTTACAAAATAAGCACTAGCTTATTTGTAAGTGCTTATTAGTGTTTTAATGCTTCTAAAAGTGCCACACAAGTTCAACCAAATCACTCTTTCACAAATTTCATGAAACTGTTGACTCGTATATATCTAAGAAACAATATTGAACCTTTTAATTATTAACTCATTTACATATATATCAACATACTAAGTTTAAGAACATATTCCCATCAAGAAACACAAGGTTTAGAGTTTAAAGATTCTTACAATAGACGCAAAGTATGGATGAATCTCTATGTATATAAATAAAAGTTTCGGAGTACTTGTTAAAATAAATTAATTAAGTTCAAATAAACTTTAAAAAGTTAAGAACATATACAAATAATGTTTATGAAACGGACCCTAGGGTTATAATTAAACTCTAAAGAAAGTTTCAGATCCATTACATAATATATTCTAAACGCAAATCAGTCATTTACAGTCTAGTATATCAACCAAAGAACATTTATGTTCTTTAACCAATGTGGGTTGTAAGTTTGAAATGAGTTTTGTCAAAACAAATTAATAAGATACCTAAATGGTGACTAGTGCGTTTTCAATATTCCAATCCATACCATTTATGTGTTTATTCATCTTTTGAAGAACGGAAGTTGCTTGGATGATTGTTGCCAAGTACTTTATGTAGTGGTTAGAATTGTTTATGAAATTGTGTAAATAAAATTGTCTGAATGAAAGGATGTATTCTTGTTATGTTAACAATTATATGTTTCAGTAATATCTGAATTCTTGATTGTTAGTGGTGAATTCTCCGTGGTATAGTGCATAATTAGCAGACTATTTATAGAGTATAAATAGTATGAGACCCTAATTGACTCTATCTTACAATTATGATGTGCCAACTAATCTATCTCCTAATAATTTTTATGTGGATCGTTTTTCTTGTGTTGTCGGGCGGAGCTAGGATTTTGAGTTGAGAGGGGCCGAACTTAACATTAAAATTATATCAATATGTATCGCACAAAAACGAATTTTTTTAATCCATCAAACCCATAACACCATAATATAATGTCAGTTAAGTTATTCGTTTTTGAATTTTTGAAAAAATATCGATATGAATAAGGGGGCAAACTGCAAAAACTATTAAAAAAATAAATTATGAAATCAATAATTACTTAACAAATATGTTGATTAGGGGTTACCCCCACTAGTCACACTACTATAGCTCCACCCGTGGTCTACTGGTGAAGCTCTTTGCTCTTGTTATTTGTGAATAAAAGGGTTTTGAGTTACAAAATAAGGCACAACTTAAATTGATTACTCCGTATTTTGTTAATGAAAGGGTCTTGCTTAAGCTTTTATTCGCTTATTGAGTTGTTTTAAAGCATATAAGCAATAAAAATACTATTCAAAACTACTTATTGCTTACCTTTCTTTTTGGATTGCATACCTGAACAAAACGATCACGAATCACATGTTTAATGAGGTTTAAAAGAAAAAAAAGGGATTAATGAACGTGAATCATTATGAAAGGCTGACATATTGGACACACTTTGTAACAAAATAAAGTAATAAAAAAAGGGATTAATGAACGTGAATCATTACGAATCACATATATAAAGTAACAAAATAAAACCGTTGTGCCACGTTGAGAATAAAGGCGAGAAGCTCAGGACTAGGGGCGTAAACGACTCGAGTCAACTCAAGCTTGGCTCTAATGTAATTAGGCAAATCTCGAGCTTAACCCAAGGAGCTCTCATGATGTAAATAAAATTTCTGAAATACGTGTGTTAAGAAACAAAATTAAGTTCAACTGGTTAAGAACTTATACAAATTTTGCTCTAGAAGAATTCTTTCGTGTCCAATTCAATTATTAAACTCGAAAGAAAACTACATATGCAAAACATAATAGTGCTTTTAACACATATTATTGCTACACACTCTAGTATATAATCAAAAAATATGTTCATCCTTCAACCTATGTGGGATATAAGGTAGATGTTGACTTGTGCATTTTTAGTATTCCAATCTAAAACCATTTATGTGTTCATTTATCTTTTAAAAGTTAAAAGTAGTGATTTTGGATTTATTATTGTTATGCTCAAAGCTAAAGGTATTTAGAATTGGAAAAGAATAGAAAGTTGTCATTAACTAGTTTCGTTCAGCTCTTCCGGGAGATACCAAAGTTAGCTCGAGATTGCCCTCCAATAGCTTCGTTCTACATTTGTGTGGTCTCGTTCTCGGAGCTTGCAAAACTTTGGCTCGTCCATATATATATGTGACCAAAAGAGTGATTTGTACTTTAGCATGTAAGATTTTAACTAAGAAAATGGGTTGATATTAAATGTCAATATCATGTGTCAAAGTCCAGTTTGTTCTGTACAGTTGGCAATTACTTGTATGTTAAGAGACTTTACGGTTAATACATTGATTAAAGTTTCTGGAATTTGGAAAACTAGTTTGAAATTTGGTTTTTAAGGAAACCTTTGTGATGTTGAGACGCTTTAAAGTAAGAAGACTGGTCAATATCATAGGTCAATATCACGTGTCAATTTCGTGCAACATGAACTCGAAGGTTAGAACATCAAGATTTTCTCAGGCATAGACTTGATCTTCTAAGAGCTGCTGATAAGTATGATGTGTGTGAAAAAAGTTTAGTGGGGGATATTTACACGATGTGTTGGATGTGCTTCTATGTATAGATTACCAAAGCTGAAGGTTTGTTGCGTTCAATATTACAACATTAGGGAAGAACTCAATGCGCTTATAAAATCTCGTGATTGGGATTCAATAGGTGAAGTTGTTATTGAAATGCTTTTAATTTGGAAAGGTATTGAAAGTCGATTGGTTCAAGATTCATTCTTTTACATGGTTTGTTGTCATATGGATTATTGATATGTGTACATGTACGAATTTGTTTCAATGAAAGGAATAAGTATGGTTATGCTAATAACTTTTATGTCTTTGTTTAGCGAACTTGATGAGTGCGTATGTATGCTAATAAAAGTTTCAGAGTACTTGTTAAAAAACTTAAGTTCAAATAAACTTAAAAAGGTTAAGAATTATACAATTAATGAAGTTGGGACAAACTTAGAAGTTCAATCCAATTATTAAACTCCAAAGAAAGTTTCAGATCAATTACTTGATAGTATTCTTAACACAAATCGATCTTACACACTCTAGTATATAAAGCAAAGAGTAATTCTTTATTTAACCTATGTGGGGTATAAGTATAAAATGGGTTTTGTCAAACAAATTAATAAGGAACCTAAATGTTGACCAATTCATTTTTAGTATTCCAATCCATACCATTTATGCGTTCATTTAGGCTCTGTACTAATCACATTTTAACTATTTAGTGGTAGAAAAATGTATATATGCAGTCTGAGTGAACATGTCTATCTGGAAACTGATGAGCCCATTAAAACAAACCTTAGACTTTAAACCCATAAACCCATTGGCACCAAACTCATACTAAATGGGCATTTTAATAAGCAAAGTTTATCTACCACCACCGGTGCTACTCATTTTTTTTATTTTATTTTTTATTATTTTTTTTAACAGCTATTGTAGCTACATGGCTCTTAGCCCAGAAAGCGTAGCGAGCCTACACAACCAGGTTGGGTCCAAATGCCACCCTTCCCTTTACGCACGCGGAAAGAAACCTCTATCGCCCTAGACAAGACTCGAACTTGAGACCTTGCCTAAAAGGATAAAACCACCATACCACTAGACCAGAGGCCCTTTGATGCTACTAATGTATTTTACTTGTAAGTTATATGATAGATCACAAAAGCAACCACCAATCATTTTTATTACAAAAATTAAGGTTTATTACCAAAAATGCATACGTGTTAGATCAAGTAGCAAATATACCAAATGACTTGACCCTAGTATTTCTTTTAACCTATAGCTAAATCATTATATTACGTCATTGATAACTATATCATCAAAACTTTAATGTATAAACACAAAGTATGGACTCTCAATCTTTGCGTATGTAAATAACAGTTTGGAGTCCATACTTAAGAAACAAAATTAAGTTCAAATAAAATCTAAAAGATTAAGAACTTAGACAAATTTTGATACACGGGATAGGATAGCTATCGCTATGTTTTGTCTTTATCTTTATGTTATTAGATGTTAGGATTTGTTTCAAAGTCATTATAGGATATGTGTTCGTGTTTATGTGGGATTATCCCATGCGTGTCTATTTAAGCCATTATGGTTAATGAAAGTTTCAGGTTTGAAGTCAAATCAAATATCTGTTCTTCTCTATTTTCTCAGGAGCTTGCACCACGCTAAAAGGGGTGCTAACTGATCGATACTTCCTAACCGGGTCATATCAAATTTTGCATCAGAAATTACCTTTGGGGTGGCATTCATTTATTGAACTCAAAAGATTCCACATGCAAGACATAATAGTGTTCCTCATACAAATCAATCATATACACTCTAGTATATAAACCAAAAAACATTTCTCTTCTTTAACCTATGTGGGATGCAAGTTTGAAATGGGTCATTAGGTTGTGTCAAAACAAGTTAATACGGTTACTAAATGATGACTTGTGCACTTTCAGTATTTCAATCCATGCCATTTATTTGTTCATTCTAACAAAATAAACTTAAAAAGGTTAAGAACTTATACAATTAATGAATCTGAAACAAACTTGAGGAGTTCAATTAATAAACTCCAAAGAAAGTTTCAGATCCATTACTTAATAGTATTCTTAACACAAATCATTCATACACACTCTTGTATATAAAGCAAAGACTAATTCTTTTTTTAACCTATGTGGGATATAAGTATGAAATTGGTTTGTCAAAACAAATTAATAAGGTACCAAAATATTGACCAATGCACTTTTAGTATTCCAATCCATACCATTTATGTGTTCATTTATCTTTCATAGAATGGAAGAGATCCTCTATGGAGTACGTACAATCTTTATGTGCTAGTGTGTATAATTGAGACATCAATAGTAAAGCTGGGAAAGAACGGGGAGTTGTTGTTTGATGAGATTTTCGATATTTTTTGATGAAATTATGGTGGCGTTTGCTAGAGTGAATGATGTTGAGTATGGTGTTGAGACAACTAATTGACTAGCTCAATGGCGTATTGATAGTTTCGGGTTTTCTTATCGAAAATCTGATCCTTTATTTTTTTTAGAAAGGCAAAAAAAGCTTAATATTAGGGGTTTTTTTTGCGCTACAAGATGACTAAAATGAGATATAAAATCATATTTTAAATAGTAAAATGCAATAACTGAATTTGGAGGTTTTTTGTTTTTGCTGATATTTTGTGAAGTGAAGGTATATTTATTAAGAAACAAGACAGTCTCAAATGGAAATAATTGTGCTATTACTGTTTTTTAACCATAATTGACTATTAGTCACATACTTACAAACAAATTTTTTGAAAGACAAAAAGTGTGCGGTTGTATTTTATTCGGCCAGCTAGTTTCAACATGTACTAAAACACTAGCAAATGGTTTAGTGGTAAAGTTCTTGTTTCCCTCACAAGAGTTACGGGTTCAAAACTTGCTAGATGTTTACATCTAAGGGTGCCGTAGACAGTGATGGAACCAGGAGGTTCCCGCGAGTGCCCGGAACACCAATGAATTTTTACGATGTTGTGTTAATTGTTTTGAAAAAAACATCAAATTTTTCTAAATATATCTTAAAGACACCTAGTCCATCGAAATGTGTTTCTATGTTACGGTTCAAATATTTTGTTCACCTGATTATATTTTATCGTGGTTCCGTCCCTTACCCCATGATGGTATTGAAATGTGTTATGGATTTGTAAACTAAAACTAAATTTTTAAGTCTAGGGACCTTTTATGCTAATCTTCGTAAGTTCTTTTTAGTGTATTTACTATATTGAAGGTTTAAATATCAAGTACGCGGGGCTGTGAACAAAGAAGTTAAAAATTTTGGACTATGTGTGTTAAGAAACAAAATTAAGTTCAATAAAGTTAAAAGGGTTGAGAACTTATACAAATTTTGCGAATAAAGAATTTATTCGTGTCCAATTCAATTATTGAACTTGAAAAAAAACTTCATATACAAAATATAATATTGTATTTAACACATATTATTGCTGTACACTTTAGTATATAATCAAAAAACATGTCCATTCTTCTACCTATGTGGGATTTAAGGTAAATGTTGACTATTGTATTTTTAGTATTACAATCCAAACATTTATGTCTTCGTGATACTATCAATTCCAAAAACATACATGTGTACTTAAGACATATCATTAGTATACACTACACTATATAACAATGGAACATGTTTATTCTTTAACCTATGTGGGATATAAGGTTAAAATGGGTTTTGTCAAAACAATATAAGACAAAAGTTCAATATAAATCTTAAATTTATCATATATCCAATGAATCAATCATAGTCATTCATTTTTTTTTAAATAAAAAATAAATAAAATAAAAAATAAAATAAAATAAAAAATCACCCTTTTTGAAAGTTAAATATCTCGCAAACAGTTAATCGTTACGAAAAAAAATCATACTATCGCGACGAGAATTAAATTATCTTTTTATAGATATCCACTTCTACATATTTTTAACAATTTTTTTTTTTTTAATTTTGGCCTAGAAAAATCATATGTGATTTGTGAAAATCACATGTGATTCGATTTTTATAAATCACATATGATTTTTGCAAATCATGTGATTTGTAAGTATCATATATGATTTGAAAAAATCATATGTGATTTGTAAAAATCGAATCACATGCGAGCCTCGTACAAGTGTCTTTACTGCTTTCGTTTATTACAGTTATATAGTGTATGTCTTCTGCTTCTACCTATTCTGTCTGTTTAATTTACTGTTTGGTATTCATTATTTATATATTGTCATTATAATCGATTTTATTAATAAAAGTGTTCACGGTTTCCACGTCTTAAAACAGATTCGGTTTAGCCAATTTAAAACACTTTGTTTAAATCGGATTTATAATTAATGTGTTTATAAACTGTTTCGTCAAGCCTTGTTGAGTTTCTTTGGAAATCAGTTTCTATTAAACAGTTTTAACATACAGGTTTGGTTTAACAGATCTATAACGATTTTTTTAGCAGTTTTATTATCAGTTTTAACGAAACCAAGATAGAGTTTCTATTAAACTGATTTACTTGATCCATCAAAACCAAGCTAGAGTTTTGTTTGAATCGGATCCGTACAAGTAGATACCGTATACAACACTTGTTTGTTTGTTTGTGTTTGAATTTTCGTGATGACAAACACTACTACCCCTCCCGTGACTACTTACGTGACGCGATCGTGCGCCATTACTAACACTGTTGCTAATCATGTCGAGAAACCGGAGAAATTCAATGGGCGAATTTCAAGAGGTGGCAACAAAAGATGTTCTTTTATCTCACTACTTTGAACCTTGCGGTTCTTAAAGAGAACCCACTAACGTGGAACCTCCTGCGGAAGGTCAATCCTCTAATCAACAGTCGCTCAAGCCTTGGAAGCATGGAAACATTCAGATTTTTGTGTCACAATTATGTTACGAATGGTTTGGTTGATTCTTTGTACAACGTGTCTTGCAAGACCAAGGCGCCAAAGAATTATGGGAGTCATTGGAACGCAAGTACAAAACCGAGGATCTTGGTACAAAGAAGTTCGTGGTAGCTCGTTTTTGGATTACAAGATGGTTGATTCAAAGAATGTGATAAGTCGTTCAAGATCCGGAGGTTCGCTACACGACATTCATGCTTGAGGAATGACTTTGAGTGAAACTTTTCAAGTTTACGCTATTATTGAAAAGTTACCTCAAGTGGGTAGAATTCAAGAACCACCAAGCATAAGCGAAAGGAGATGAGTGTTGAAGACTTGGTTGTTCGTCTTCGTATTGAAGAGGACAACAAGTCGCCTCGAAAAACACGTATCGCTGATTACGCAAAGGCAAATATGGTTGAGCATGTTTCGTCATCTTCAAAGTCCAATGTCAAAGCTAAAGGCAAAGGAAAAGGAAAGAATGACAAGAAGGACAAAGGGAAGTCTCGAGTACCTTGCTCCTAAAGTCGCAATTGTGAAACGAAGTTCCAAGGGTGTGTTTAACTGCTGACCACCAGTCACCGTCGCTAATTGTAAGATGCCAAGCGGGTGACTCACGCCAGCTAATATGGTGAATGAAGATGTGGACATGATTGCTATGGTGTCGATGTCATTGCCATGATCTCAAGTTAACTCGTAGGTTCCAACAACGAGGAATGGTGGGTGGATCTTGGGCTACCCGTCGTGTGTGTCCGATAAGAGTATGTTTCACTCTTTCGAGTGGTTGATGGTGGAGAAAGGCGTACATGGGCAACTCTCGCAATCTTTGAAATCAAGGCGAAGGAGATGTAATCTTGAAGATGACATCCAGAAAGAGCTCAAGTTGACTAATGTCTTGTATGTTCCGAGATTCGCAAGAATCTTGTGTCAGTTGGCAATTGAACAAGTTTGGTTTTCGTCTTGTTTTGAGTCGATAAGTTTGTTCTTTCTAAGAATCAAGTTTATGTTGGTAGGGATATGCCCGAATGGTATGTTTAAACTCAATGTAATGGTTGTTAAGAATGCTATCAATAAAATGAATTCTTCTTACTTGATTGAGTCTTCTAATATGTGGCATGGCCGTCTTGGACATGTAAATTTTAATTCGATCGTCGTTTGATTAAATTTAATTGCATACCTAATTTCCATATTGACTCAAAATATAAATGTGAAACTTGTGTTGAAGCCAAACTTACAAGAGCATCTTTCAAATCGGTTGAACGAAAAACCGAACCACTTGATATGATACACACGACATATGTGATTTGAAATCACTACCCACAAAAGGTGGCAATAAGTACTTTATCACGTTTATTGATGATTGTACAAAGTATTGCTACGTTTACTTCTGAAAAGTAAAGATGAAGCTATAGACAAGTTTGTTCTATACAAAACGAAGTTGAGAATCAACTTGGTAAGAAAATCAAGGTGGTGCAGTGATAGAGGAGGTGAATATGTGTCTCCATTTGCCGATCTATGTGCGAAACATGGAATTAGACACGAATTCACTTGCTCCTATTCACCTCAAGCAGAACGGTATTGCCGAAAGGAAGAACCGTACCTTGAAAGAAATGGTTAATGCCATGTTGATAAGTTCGGTCCAAGCCGTGACATGTGGGGAAGCCATTTTAACGGCAACTTATCTTTTAAATAAGATACCTCGTAAGGAAAAGAAGAGACCCTTTATGAATTATGGATGGGAAGAAAGCCATCATATCAAGACTTACGAGTGTGGGGTGTCTAGCAAAGGTCGCTATATCGACTCCCAAGGCCCAAAAGATTGGACCTAAATCAGAGATTGTATATTCATCGGATATGCTAAGAATAGCGGTGCTTATCGCTCATAGTACATGAATCGAAAAATCCGGATATACAAAAGGGTACTTTAATGGAATCAAGGAATGCTTCATTCTTTGAAACTATTTTCCTTGTTTAACGAAGGAAACTGAAGTTCATCTAGAATAGATGACGAAGTTGTCCAAGATAAGAGACAACGAGACGATAATGATCTCCAAGATGAGAGACAAGATCAAACGAGGAAGAAGAGGTTGAACCTAGAAGAAGCAAAGGGCAAGAACCGAGAAATCGTTTGGACCCGATTTTGTTTCTTTATGGTTGAAAACGAACCTACTTCATACCGAGAAGCGGTTACTTCCTCGTAAGGACCTCAATGGAAAGAAGCCATTAAAAGTGAAATAGATTCTATTTTACAAAACCATACTGGGAGCTCGTGGATTTACCTCCGTTTGTAAACCACTAGGCTATAAATGGATCTTCAAGAAGATGAAAGCCGATGGCACCATTGACAAGTATAAAGCAAGATTAGTAATCAAAGGATTTAGACAACGAGAAGGTCTTGATTACTTTGATACATATTCACCGTTACTACGAATAACATCGATTAGGATGATACTTGCTATTGCCGCTTAAGAAATTTGGAAGTTCACCAAATGGATGTGAAAACGGCATTTCTAAACGGAGATTTAGAAGAAGAAATCTACATGAATCAACCCGAGGGTTTCATGGCTCTGGACAAGAGAACAAAGTTTGTAGGCTTGTTAAGTCATTATATGGATTAAAGCAAGCTCCCAAACAATGGCATCAAAAATTTGACCACGCCATGCTAGAGAGTGGATTCAAAATTAATGAATGCGACAAGTGTGTTTATGTCAAAGACACAATAGTGGATATGTAATCTTGTGTTTATATGTTGATGATATGCTTATCGCTGGCGAACGACAAGATGATCAAATCTACTAAAGACATGTTGAAATCAAAGTTTGACATGAAGGATATGGGTTTGGCTGATGTGATCCTTGGAATAAAGATCATACGAACTCGTAATGGACTTGTGTTAAGTCAAGCACATTATGTGGACAAAATTCTTAATACTATAATGCGGGGATTCGGCCTAGCTAGAACTCCAATTGACACCAAGAAGCATCTATCTAAAAATAGAGGCTTAGGTGTTGCCCAATTAGAGTATTCATGAATTATTGGCATGTTAATGTACTTAATGACAGTGCACCGACCGACTTAGCATATGTTGTTAGCGAGGCTAAGTAGGTATACTAGTAACCCAAGCTATGCACATCGGGCGCTATGACTAGGGTACTTCACTATTTGAGATACAACGCGATTATGGATCGCATTATGATCGATATCCAAATGTTATCGAAGGATACGGTGATGCAAATGGATATCCGACATAAAGGATTCTAGATCGACTAGTGGATATGTGTTTACACTAGGAGGGCGGCTATATCTTGGAAGTCTTCCAAGCAAACTGTTATAGCTAAGTCCACGATGGAATCGAATTTATCGCGTTAGATAAATGCGGACAAGAGGCGGAATGGCTACGTCAATTCGTAGAGGACATACCAGGTGGCCTAAACCGTAACGCCATTAGTATACATTGTGATAGTCAATCGGCAATTGGCGAGCTCATAGCATAATGTATAATGGAAAGTCTAGACATATCCGTCGTCGACATAATTCGATCGACAACTACTCTCAACAGAGTTATCTCAATTGACTATGTGAAGTCAAAGGATAACATCGCGGATCCGCTACGAAAAGGCTTAAGCGAGAGTTAGTAAGTAAGTCGTCTAGAGGAATGGGACTAAAGCCCTTGAAGGAATGAGTTTCTATGAAGGAAAACCTAACCCATTGATTGGAGATCCCAAGATCCGGGTTTAATAGACAACCTAATCATAGAAATGTGGGAAGTCACATCAATGGGGGAGTTACTAAATATTGTAACTTTCCTAGTCCATTCCTATAACAAATGTGACTTGTTGAGAGGTTAAACATATGGCTTTAATGATTCAGGATGAAATCATAAAGCATAATGATTCAAAATGAAATCGCAAAACATATGTTTTTAATGATTCAAGATGAAATCACCTATGTGAGAGAAGTGGGGTCGCTCGAAGGAAATGTGAGGCGCAATTCTAAGAGCTCTTGCAGAACCGTGCTAGTGTTCATGACCATAACGAACACGACTATGAGGACTTGACAGTGTCGTGGAGAGTCTTGTGTGAAGTGTAATGTCGCTCACGTAAATGGATGATGAGTTCAAGGACATCGCGTCTACTCGGATCTAGGAGACTAAGTGCATCTCACAAGGAAGGTTCAAAGGGTTACACCTACCTATCCTATGCAAGACTTAACCGAGAAATTTCACCGAAACTTTCGTGTGTTTCGATTTCCATTCATGTGGGGATTGTTGGAAAATAGTTTTGCAAATGAGTTTTTGCAAATTTTGGACATTATTTAATATATGTATATGTTATATATATTTATATTTCTTGATAGCTTTATGTTCTCCTCGACGAGAGCTTCAGAACGAGCTAAAGTATGTCCAAAATGGAGTTAATATGAATGAGATATCGTGTCTCAAAGTGGGACACGTGAAACACAAATTGGGAAAACAAACACATCCCACATCGCCTAGAAAGGAAGTGGGGTGTTTATATAGAAATCTTGATATGAACCTTCAAAATGATTTGTTGGTTTTACAACACCTACGTGCTGCAGGGGGGTGCAGATTTCGGATTGGGCCAAAATGAGTTCAAGCTTCGAACTCATGCGAGCTCATGACAAAATGCAGACTCAAAATCTCGCATACCGCGATCTTTTTATGCAGATTTCGGTATCATTATTTCCATCGGTTTTAAATAAATAGAAGATTTAGAAACCGTGTTTAATAATTAACAGATTTTCGTAATCTGTGTATATACAGACGAATATCTTTCTTGGTGACCAAGATAGGTTTAGCCTATATATTAAACACATCTCATTCGGTTTTGATACACGTGAAAAACGCAGCCCATTACGTAATCTGTTCCAAAGAATTCTTGATCGTAAACACGCAAGGTTTTCACGATCTTTCGTGCAAGTTTGTCAGTCCGGTACAGTAATGACTAAGTGCGTTAGTACCGGGAAAGCAGATCGGCGAATCTGTTTAAAGGAATCGTATTCAATGCGAGCCTCGTACAAGTGTCTTTACTGCTTTCGTTTATTACAGTTATATAGTGTCTGTCTTCTGCTTCTACCCATTCTGTCTGTTTCATTTACTGTTTGGTATTCTGTTATTTATATATTGTCATTATAATCTGATTTTATTAATAAAAGTGTTCACGGTTTCCCACAGAAAATGGGTCAATAGTTTCTTGTGTGCACTAGGCATTACCTTGTATGTTAGCAAACTTTGACATAAAACATCCATCAAAATTTGTTGAATTTGGAAAATTAGTTTGAAATTTGGTTTTTAAGGACACCTTTCATGAGTCTTTCATAGCATGTTCTTACATGACCTTCAAGAAAGAGAAATGTCTAGTATATAATCAAAAAACATGTTCATTCTTCTACCTATGTGGGATATAAGGTATATGTTGACTCGTGCATTTTTAGTATTCCAACCCAAACATTTTTAGTATGTTAGCAGACTTTAAGGTAAATAGATTAATTAAAGCGTATGGAATTCGGATAACCAGTATGAAAGTTGGTTCTTAAGGACACTTATGTGATTTTGAGAAAGCCACCTATGTGACGTTGAGATGCTTTAAAGTAAGAAGACTGGTCTATATCATAGGTCAATATCACGTGTCAATAGTCGTGTGTGTGCAGCATGAACTCGAAGATTAGTTTGAAAAGTTTCTGTTATACATAAGCTAAACCTTTTTAGTTTAAAAAACATCGTTTTTGAAAGCCGTTACATGAAGTTTTGACTAAATCTGAGACGAGTTTCAAGTTGGCTTGAGTTATTTGTTCAAACTTCTTTGTTTTGGCTGAACATAAAAGCTCGTCACACGACTAAGCCAAGCTCAAACTTTAGTTTGAATTACTTAGATGAGCAAACAGACATGAACGAAATTAAAAAATTCATTTAGTTTCGGTTTTAGCATATATTTTTTTGTCACTTTTGTAGGTCTATTGTCTGAAAGTAGTGATATTGGGTTATATTGTTAAACTCCTCCTGGAGATACCAAAGTTAGCTCGAGATTGATCCTAATTGACAAGTTCGTTATTTAGTGCTTGGATGAGCCCAAAGAAACCAAATCTAGAATTTAAACCCATAAAAACTATGTAAATGAAATATTCATAATGAAAGGATGTATTCTTTTTTGTTAAGAAGCCTACGTTTCAATGAAATCTGGATTCTTGATTGGTTTGTTCAGTGGTGATATTGCATCATTAGCAGACTAGTTATAGAGTATAAATAAAATGAAACCCTAATGAACTCTAAATTACAATCAAGATGGGCCAACTAATCTATCTCCTAATAATTTTTATGTGAATAGTTTTTTCCATTCGTCCCGTATTAAATGTTCATTTTTAACTTTTGAAGTCTTTTTTCTACAACTTTGACTATAAATATTTTTGTTTGTGTTATATAATACTTAATAAAAATTATATCAACGAAAATACATTTAAAACCCAATTTATTCATATATTTTGCATCAAGTGTTATATAACACAAAGATAAATATTTAAGGTCAAAGTTAGTGATAAAAGACTTTGAAAATTCTAAGTGGATATTTTATATGGGACGGAGGTAGTACAAAATAATTAAAGCACAAATAAAATGTAAGTATAATATTATTCCAATATATGTAAGTATGTCATCTTTTTTACATCTCGCTGCACGTAAGGTCGACTAAAGATATACCAAGCCTAACAAATTCAAGTGTGACATTGTTGGCAGCGGTAATGAAGGAATCTTGAGCGCCGGCTAAACCAGCAATTTGTTGACAACGTTCAGCCTCATCACCACCAACTAGAATGTCGTATCCAACCAATTCACAGTCGTCTTCATTAAAACAAACCTTGAACTCCATAATCACAGTATTATACGCAAGAATACATTCTTTAAGTGATTTCAACACACCAGGAGGGCCGGTTTTCACTCCCTGGAAGTGATCTCGTGTCCTTGTTGAATATTTTATAGCGACACTAACAGCGATCTTGGCAAGGGTGGTGACCTTTTTTGCAAACTAGCTATTTATATCGGATTTTAAAACATCCAAGCAGAACTTAATGTTGGTTTGATTGTGACAAGCTTGGTTAACCAATTCGTAAGGTTTAGAAGAGTAGGCATTTCATATGAAGATAGGAGAAATAAACGAGAACAAGATTAAGATCTTTGCAAATGAGAAATAATTAGTAGCCATTGTTGCAAGACTTGATCTTGCTGGATATGAACAAGAAACCATGTAGTATTTATAAGCCAATTACTATCAGTCTAGAGTTTGTGACAGATTGATATCTTTCCAAAAATACATGATCAAAAGGAGCTAATTTTCGTATCAAAATATCAAAAGTAATGCATTTTGCCATTTCTTTTCTTATACGTAACATACATATTTATTCGTTACTAATTAAGCTATCTATTTCAGTTTTTTGGTTAAAGGGTTTTAGCTAATCTATTTCAGTTAATGTATTCATAAAGTTAAATAGGATAATTGTCAAGTACCAAGGTTAGTTTCATGTCAAATTTGGTCATATCTATTACAATAATTATTTACTAAAAAGTGTATTTGCGTGTCCAAATTGGTAAACTATATTTATGTTTGGCACCAAGCATTTGTGAGCGTTTTGAAGCAACTAGTGACAAGCGACTAGGAGTTTAAATATAATGCTTCTTTGGCAATAAGGAACTAGCAGTTGAATCGTGTGTAACCGCTATAATTCAAAATGTTTCATTAAGAAGCATTTAGATCTAACCGCTAGCATTTTGGTTCTCAAATTACATATATGCCTCTTTTATTTATTTAAAGAATTTTTATGTTAATGTGTATCTGTCTTTTTAATTACGTTATTTTACACTTTACAATTACAGCTGCAACTACGTTACCCAACACTTTTATTTAACAAATAGCTACTGATAAATGCTACTATTTGTTGAAACTGCTTACTGTTTGCTGCTACTAGTTATTGCTTCTGCTACTAATACGTTTCGCCAAACATACCCTAGTTATAAGACTCCCGCACACGCGGGTTTCATATTCTATGTATTTTTAAGAATTGATTTATTATTTATTTATTTTATATAATTTTTTGTATACGCAACAAAAAAACGTAAGTATGTAACTATTAACAAACAAAAACTTACAAACTCAAAGTTTAGCATAATATAAATTGATAAACATACAAACCTCTAATAATTTAGTGACGAGTGAACTAGATGCTAATTTTATCACTCTCTGTACACCTCAAGTGCTTAAAGAAAAATAAAAATAGAATATGAGTTCTTCCTTTTGCTATTTTTTTCACCGTATGAGTTCAGTTATTATAAATTTTATTAGCAACAAATTTGAAATATACCACATAGAAACAAAAAATGTTTCTTTCACATTAATTAATTCTTTCTAACTTAATGTTGCTTTCAAAATGAAAAATGCAACACACAAGAAAACTAGCAAATACTTACATAATACAAAGTTTGTTAATCTTTTCCAATTTTAAAACTTCTAAATAAGACAAAAATACTTGCCACCGCATGGAAGTACGGTTTTCGACGATGCTCGTTTACTCACAAAGTATATTTCATATGCACACACTATAAAAAGTAGTTGAATTCTTCGCACTTATTTTTTCACGGTATAGTTTACTGTGGATTTTTTTTATGGATCATAACTTTGCTACATTTATGGGTGTCACAAATATTTTAAAAATAATCCACATATATAACTATGTACAATTAAAAAAACTATATCTATAAGTGTCACAAATGTTTTCACATCTTTAATTATCAACATCTTTTGGAATTTTGCCATACTTCCGGGTGAAATTCAAAGAATATTTTCACACTTTTAACCATTGACATTTGGATAATATCTTCAAACTTATATATGTAGAAAAATTTGTCACAACCACTATTATCACACATGAGCAAGTGTGGACTCTATAATTTTATAGTCCCTCCGTCTCTAAATAAATCTCCAGTATTGACTTTTAAAGTCTTCTTTTTTTCAACTTTGACCTTAAATTATTTTGTTTGTATTATGCATTACTTGATGAAAATACATTTAAAACTCAATCCATTCATATATTTTGCATCAAGTATTATATAACACAGACAAAATAATTTAAGGTCAAAATTGAATAACAAAGATTTAAAAAGTTAATAGTGGACATTTATTTAAGGACGGAGGGAGTATATTTTTAACTTTGGATATTTGGCCTTTGAAATATAAAAAATTAACTAGGTTTCTGTGGTGACGTAGTGTCAAAATCGGTATCCAAAATAAGTAACTCATAAAGTATAGTTGTACGTCAAATCTGTTACTCTAAATTAATATGATCACAAAAAAAAAATTTAAAAATAATAATAACAATAATGATACGCGCCAATTTAGAAAGTACTGCTAGTTTAGAAAGTACTGCTGGCGGGAAAGTTTGTTTTGCTCCTTCCTCCTATTTCTCCTTCCTCCCAATTGTATAAATACTCTTTTCCATTTCACTTGTAATTCATTCACTGAAAAGACTTGTAATCTTCTTCTCTCTTAATTCCATTACAAACTAAGTGAATCATTTGATTACAAATACGGTTTCATTTCTTCTTATGTGATCCACTGTTTGTTTTCATCAACAACTACCTTTCATAACTGATTTCTGGTTGTTACAATCTGGTATACATCAAGTGGTATCAGAGCTACTTTTCTGGCACCAGATAATATTCAAGAGTGTTAAACCGACATTCTTGATTTCCGGTTATCTTCTCCGGCGAAATTCCGGCAAGAAACAAGATTTTCCGGCAAAGAAATTAGTCACCACTAATTTCACCAATTCTATTACATCAGATTAGTGCCAAACATTTGTACGGTCACAAGGCTAGCCCATAAGTGGTTAAATTCTCTAGCCTTGAACAAGTCGATCGAAGCATTTGGTTTGGGTAATCAAGAATAGGACCGATGAGTTGTTATTCCATTGTAGATGAGTAATAACATTATCGTTGAGATGGTAAACACAAGAACCACGCTTAGTAATCAAGATTCTTCAATGGAATCACTCCAACAAACTCGTTAGTGATTTTGATAACGCCACACGCGATCGTTCGGGGTCAAAGGAACTTCCTTTTCTTGAGCAAGTTTTATAACACCCTAGCGATGAACCTAATCGTTGTAGTGTAGTAATTAGGGTAAGCCACGGGTATTGATATCGTTCTCTGGGGAATAGGAATGCTAGTAGGAGTTACTACGCTAAGGTTAAGGTTGAGGAAGATTATTTTTATCTTTTATATTTTATGAAAAATAGAAAGGTACGAATCTCGGGTATTGGATTTGGGGGTTGGTATTTCTACCGATTACTCTACTATTATCTAATTATCTAAACTAAGGTTGTGGAGTCTATGTCTAATTAATGTGTGCTCGTATGATAGTTTAAAGATGTGTTTACTTAGTTTGTATTACTCCTTAATTATCTCCTATTGATGGTTGAGTGTCACGTCTTATTCCTAGTTGCGTTGTGTTTCTAAAGTTGTAGGGTGCGCGTTTCTCCCTAACTCTTCGAACTTACCAAAGGGTCTTGTCTACAAACCTACTAGATTATAGACCTCTACTCTAAGGCGCTCTTGGATGGTTTAGACTACAATTACTCGGTGATTATACTCTAGGGTTCACAAAGATGAATCAAGCATTAAGTGCACAACGAATGATCTATCGCACTACTAGATCATTAATCAACTAAGATAAGAAACAACCAATCAATATTTAATAATTAAGTTTCATACTTCCTAAGCAAACACACAAATAAATTAGCGGACATGGAGAACATGCAAGCATACACACAAATAATCAAAGACATAATTGAATTAATGAAGTAAAGACTTATCTTGGTGTAAGATAGGTTAAAACCCTAAAATATCTTGTACAAGACACCTTAGGTTCGGTTTTAGGTTTTACTCCAAAGACTCTCCACACAAAGACCGAAAATTCGGATTTATATATAAGATTACAATTCGATGACGCCACCTTATGTTTAGTGACGCCGTGTGTCGCCGCCATAGGGTTTCGTCTTGGCCACGTTAACCTTCTGCGGCGTCACCTTATGTCCGTGACGCCGTCCTCTTGACCTTCGACGTCGTCTGAACGCCGCCTCTTGAAAACACGAGTTTTGAGTTCGACCGTCACAATAATTTTGGGACGGCGTCGAAATAGCACCGCCGCCGCTTTATACTTTCAAAGAATCGTGAGTGTCTCGATTTCAACTTTGGCCAATTTCTTCATATATTCGCCTTTTCGTCCAAATAAGTGCCATTCCAGATTTTGCCTTCACGAGACCTAAAAAGTGAAAAGGAACGATATTAAGCAATAACGGATACAAAAGTGATCAAATAAGGACTTAAATGACCCTCAAAATGGTACCTTTTAAAACCTTATCAAATATCCCTACACTTGTTATTTGCTTGTCCTCAAGCAAATGTGCTTTTAGCCAATTAATTTATAAGTTAGGGTCATTCAAGATTAATTCAAACGGTCCACAACACATATAAGCCCCATAAAGTCATAACAAGCACGGAATTACATACTAGCACCTCACATGGGTGTTTGGATACTCACATCTCTCGGTGTATAAATGAAATATAACAATATAGGAAATGGAAGATAAACACTCATTAACGGTCCTAGTACATAGATTACCATAGGCTTGAGAATAGATCAAACCTCCATCGCTTTGGCGTAAGCACCTAGGAAAGACTATCAAAGAGGTCTTTTAAAGGGTTGTAATGTTAGGCTTACGGTAGGGAAACAAGGGTTTGGTGGGATAGGCTATATAGTGGTGGTAAGTCAAAAATCTTTATGTTAAATGCATACGAAGAATGACGCTAAAGCCAAGACTCGACACTCTAAACTCTAGATAAGCAAATAAATAAACATAAATTTAAAGGATAGATGTAGGATGGTAGCCCGTATTTTTTTTTTTTTTTTCACTCTATATTTTTTTTCTTTCTTTTCTATTTTTTTTTTTTTTTTTTTTTTTTTCATACACTTTTACTCTACCATCCTCTACGATAACATCAAAATACTAGGGATTTATAGGCACATCCTACACTTGAGTTTTATTACTCTAACACTAATTTGACCCGAATTGAAAAGATCAAAACACTTGGGGTACATTATTATGCAAACAAAGGGAATTTGAATTTAACGTTCCCTTCCGTCATTTCATAAACTTTAACTTTTCCCATGAATCCCAATCATCCCAAAACTATATACAAAGGATATGACTCGACTTAGCAACTTATGCAAGCAACTAGATAATTGAACTAAGGGTTTAAGGTGATAACAAATAATTGCACTAAAAGTGAGTGCATAAGGGGTAGGCTAAAGCGATTTGGGTGTATATTTGGGGTGGGGTGTAAACAATGTTTTCATTGATATTCGGAAAAACCGAAATATCACGAGAACCGCGAAAAGGATAGGCTCGAGGGTTAACTAGGGGTATCGTGTACTAAAAATGAGTACAACGCAAAGGGTGTGGGGAATTACTCAACCGATGTGGAAGAAGTAATTATATTACGGGTATCAAACAAGGGTTATCCTAATGCCTCTTATCATTTAGTTATTCCTAACTACACAAGTGTAGCCTCACTTGCGATCTCGGAATGCATCACAAAACAAGTTCTAGAATCTAATATACTACGGTTCACACTCTAAGCATTAAAGATGAATGCTTTTATTCCTACTAATCTAAGGGCGATCCTCACATTTTGGTGGAATTTGGGTGGTAAGGGTTTTTGTGCTAGTCATGCAACTTCCTATCCGTGAGACGCTTTTGTTAAGACTAATGGCCCACTCCTATATGTCATGAAAAATTTTAAATTTGGTGCCAAAATTACCCTAACCGACATTTTCTCATGGTTTATTACACAATCACAATTGGACAAAGCAAATAATCAAGGGTAAGCATAGTTTCAAAGTTCCCGTTTTCTTTTCCCTCCCTACATTTAAACCGAACATTGTCCCCAATGTTCCCGAAATATCAAAGTTATGATAATGGAAGGTAATTAAAACGAAAGAAACTAATACTCCCCGATTAGCTCGGTAGGATCCGTGTGTGAAGTAGTGGTTAAATCCTTCTTCAAGAAGAACGTTAGCGTTAAAAGCTTTTTTCCAATCTTATGTAACTTCTTCTTGACAAACTAAACTGCACACTTGAAGAAAACAAACGAAACCTTCGTAAAATCGGTGGTAATAATATATATAAGACTCGATTTAAACTAGGATATAATGCTTGTGGAATGGATGTTTACGAATTTCTAAGAAAATTAAGACCGGAAAATTCCAAAATTTATAAGTAGCTCGAAAACGAGAAAAAGTAATCTGATGTTTTACTCCTTCCCGACGTCGTTGCAATCTCGACGCCGTCAGTTATCCCGACAAAACCGGTCTGCGATTTTCGGAAAAACTTCGAAAATTTACATCTTTAGAATGGAAAATTTCGCAAAACATCCATTATGACTCGATACAAGCATTTGACTCGAACAAGCAAACATATATATCTTTTAGTTAATTGTTATTCTCATGTTTACGTTTCTTTTGAAAATGTGTGTAATCCTCCCTACACTTATCCCTTATGTAAAATACCTTTATATGCAATTAAGACGAGGTTAAAAACAAAATAAAGCATTTTTACAAATTTAAACATGAGGATAAACAATTAATAAAAGATATATGACACTAACAAGCAAACAATTAAGCATGGGTTGCCTCCCACGAAGCGCTTTTCTTTATTTAAGAGTCTTGTAGCTAGACTCATAGTCGTGCTCCTACGTACCGATATACGTAAGTCTATCCTCAACAATGTCGTAAGGATCAAACTTATCATTCAAGTTCCTAGTAGTACGCTCGGTTAAATATGCCTTTTCAAACATCTCACCATCGGGATCATAGATTTGTATCCTAATGTGCCACCTTCCATTACCATCACTAGCGGTCTATTCCAATTCCACATGTGTTCGGATTTCTCAACTATCCACTTATTCATGACAAGGTTAACGGCAAGCTTCCTAGGAACTCGGTCATCTTCCTAAATACTAAGGCGTCCTCGAACGGGTTCACTTCTATATCCCTAGCCATTTCTTGTTCTTGAAAGTTCTTTGCACTAGCAAAGGCCTTATCTAGGTAAAAAGGTCTTTGGGGCCTATGATTTTCTTATCAATCCAAGGTCCATATCGAGAAGGCTCTCTATCCAACCCTATCTCTTGTGGGATTTCCTCATCCTTATAGTATGTATGCTTTTAACATCGTAAATGATCTAGCACTCCCTCTCCTACCACTATTTTGGACATCTTACAATCGATGATGGCACTAGCGGTAGCTAAAATCCTCTTCCAACTAGTAATGGGCATGTCGGGTCCTTATTCATGTCGAGTACATGAAAGTCGGCCAAAAGAGTCAACTCTCCTACATGTACTACCATGTCCTTTATTATTCCAACCGGACGTGCTATACTACCGTCCGCTAATCCTAAGATAGTTTCCGTTGGTTCAATTTTACCTAGGTTGAGGCTTTATGAAGGACAACGGAATGAGATTGATGCATGATCCTAAATCGGCTAAAGCATCGAGTGGCTTGGAAGTTCCAAGTCTACACGGAAGAGTGAATAGCCTGGATCATCTAACTTCAGGTAAGTTGTTTCGCATAAAAGCGGACCCATGTTTCCCAAGCCTAAGTTCTAACTCATATTTTTCTTTAAAGCATTATAATAAGGTGCATGAGCTAAGACTTCAAGAATTGGTTTTTCTTGATGGAGTTCCTTGTACTCTCCTCTAAACTAGGTTTGGATTCTTGGTTGACGGTTTTCTCAGAGTAGGCTTTACCAAAGGTGCCGCCTTGGTATCTCTTGGATGACTTGGAACCCTTTTGATAGCATTTATTGAGTGAACCGTTGGGTGAGAGGGCATGGGTGTGTACTCCCATGGTGAATCGGAACGTGAAGTTGATGCAATCGAATTCACTTTCGGTTCTTAATGGTATCACTTGGGAGTGCTCCAACTTCCCGCTCATTGAAGGCTTTTAAAAGGGCATCAAGCTTGGTTGTCATCTCACTGCTTTTGCTTAAAATCGGCTTCAAGCTTATTCAATCGAGTTTCTTGGGATGACAAAAATCTAGATGCAATTGCCTCAAGATTAGTGGGGTTCCCGTATTAGAAGAATTGAACCTATTAGGCGAACTAGATGAGCTTTGGGGTGTGCTTGAGTTTTGGTTCCACTTAAGATTAGGGTGATTTCTCCATGAGGGTTGTATGAGTTTCCTAAGTTGTTTTGTTCGGGTTTGAAAGTGTACCACTTCTCCCGCTCCGCCGGTGACGTATGGAGGCGAGTCCGCAAAGCTTGTTCGGAGAGCCTTGTGCAATCACGAGTGTCATGGGGACCACCGCATAACTCACAAGGTAGAGTGATTTGATTCACTTGTCGTGAGGATTTAGGATTTTAGGAACTCATGAGGAATTTAACTTGATCTTCAAGTTCGATCATCCCACGGTCGGGAGGAGGCAAGAGATTGCCTTGACGGTTTTGGGCAACTCACGGGGTCATCCCAACTTTCGTTGTCATAGAGGCGAGGTCCTCTATTATTTCCCATGATTCTTTGCGGTGAAATCACTAAGTTTTCCACCGCCGCTTGGTCAATGGATCGCTTAGTGGGAAAGTTGACATGATCATAAAAGATTTGGACTTGAGCCAAAGATCAATGCCGTGATGAGGGACTTTATGAAGTAAGTCCTTGAATCGGGTCCATGCTTCGAGAGATTCACCTTGACGTTGTTGGAACATCAAGATGTCATTCCTAAGCTTAGTGGTTCTCCCGTGGGAAAAATTGAAAGGAAGCGAGAAGTAAGATCATCCCAACTTGAGATGGAGCCAGCGTGAAGTCGCTCAAGCCAATTACTAGCTTGGTCCCAGTAGAGAGAATTGGAAGAGACGCAGCGTGGTCTCCCGAGTAGTAGCATCAAGGTCGATGGAATCGACGATTTTGAGGAAATCCTCGATGTCGACGGATCTTCGAACGAAGTCCATGGAATGCACATCCGCTTTGCACCAACCGGATGGTGCTCGGATCGCAGGCCGTAGTTTGGGCTTGTTCGGAAGCTCAATGGTGTTCCTATAGCCTAGGTGGCTTGGTCTCGAGTATTCACCAAGAGTACGGGCTCTTGGCGGTCATTTGGTGGTGGGTTGATGAATGGTAGTGGGTTATCACCTTCCATGATGAAAAGTGATGAGGTTACTGAACAAAGGTTACGAAGAAGGGGATAGACTAAGAGAAATCTAAAAATGAGAAAAAGTTTACTTGATAGGAATCAAGCAAAGAAACCTAAACGAGGTGGACTACTAACTAGCTATTCTATTCCCGCAAGCGCGCCAAAAACTTGATAACGCTACACGCGTGTTCGGGGTCAAAGGAACTTCCTTTTCTTGAGCAAGTTTTATAACACCCCAGGCAAGGAACCTAATCGTTGTAGTGTAGTAATTAGGGTAAGCCACTGTATTGATATCGCTCTCTAGGGAATAGGAATGCTAGTAGGAGTTACTACGCTAAGGTTAAGGTTGAGGAAGATTATTTTTATCTTTTATATTTTATGAAAATAGAAAGGTACAATCTCGGGTATTGGATTGGGGGTTGGTATTTCTACCGATTACTCTACTATTATCTAATTATCTAAACTAAGGTTGTGGGAGTCTATGTCTAATTAATGTGCTCGTATGATAGTTTAAAGATGTGTTTACTTAGTTTGTATTACTCCTTAATTATCTCCTATTGATGGTTGAGTGTCACGCCTTATTCCTAGTCGCGTTGTGTTTCTAAAGTTGTAGGGTATGCTTTCTCCCTAACTCTTCGAACTTACCAAAGGGTCTTGTCTACAAACCCACTAGAGATTATAGACTCCTACCTAAGGCGCTTTGGGATGGTTTAGACTACAATTACTCAAAGTGATTATACTCTAGGGTTCACAAAGATGAATCAAGCATTATGCACAACGAATGATCTATCGCACTACTAGATCATTAATCAACTAAGATAAGAAGCAACCAATCAATATTTAATAATTAAGTTTCATACTTCCTAAGCAAACACACAAATAAATTAGCGGACATGGAGAACATGCAAGCATACACACAAATAATCAAAGACATAATTGAATTAATGAAGTAAAGACTTATCTTGGTGTAAGATAGGGTTAAAACCCTAAAATACTTGTATAAGACACCTTAGGTTCGGTTTAGGTTTTACCCAAAGACTCTCCACACAAAGACCGAAAAATTCGGATTTCTATATATAAGATTACAATTGCGACGCGCCACCTTATGTTTAGTGACGCCGCCGTCGCCGCCATTAGGTTTCGTCTTGGCCACGTTAACCTTGCGACGGGCGTCACCTTATGTCCGTGACGCCCCTCTCTTGACTCGACGTCGTCTGGATCGCATCTAGGCCGTTCGAGTAGCGACGGCCTACCCTTTCACAACTAGACGCCGCCTCTGAAAACACGAGTTTTGAGTTCGACCGTCACAATAATTTTGGGACGGCGTCGCAAATAGCACTCGACGCCGCTTTATACTTTCAAAGAATCGTGAGTGTCTCGATTTCAAATTTGGCCATTTTTAATATATTCGCCTTTTCGTCCAAATAAGTGTCATTCCAAGATTTTGCCTTCACGAGACCTAAAAGTGAAAAGGAACGATATTAAGCAATAACGGATACAAAAGTGATTAAATAAGGACTTAAATGACCCTCAAAATGGTACCTTTTAAAACCTTATCGACGGCAAAGAACTATGGCCGATTTGATGGTCGAAATGCAAAGAATACGAATGGTGAGGTACCGCCTGGGAATCATGGTAACAATGGTAGAAATAGTGATGATGACTACACATTATGGAAGGTTGTCTAAATTGGAGTTCCCAAGATTCAATGGGGATGATGTAAAGGGTTGGATATTTCGGTGTAGGCAGTTCTTTTGTCTTGATAATGTACATGATGAATTGAAAGTGGGGATTGCTGCAATGCATGTGTATGACAAGGCCTTAGTGTGGCATCATCAGCTCATTAAGAGATTCGGTGAAAAGTTCTTGGGAGGTGTATGAGAACAAGCCTTGCAAAGATTTGGTTCATGCTTTGAAGATCCAATGATGGATTTGAAGAATTTGAAACAAACCGGTAGTGTGCAACAAGATCAAGATTTGTTTGAAGATTTGGTGAATAAGGTGGAGTTGAGTAAAGAATATGCCATCGCTTGTTCATTGGGGTTTGAAGGATGAAATTGGGATGCCCATTAGAATGTTTGTTGTCAACATTAATGGATGTGTATTGTCGTGCCAAGAAACAAGAAGCCACTAATCTTGCATTAAAGCCAAGGTATAATTTCCAATCCCCATGAGATCTGTTACTATCGGGTTATGTCAATAAGGATAAGGGTATTTTACCAAAACCAAGCATAATAGACCTATGGCTTTACTGCACCCACAAGAACACCATATGGTGAGAATAGACCCTTTAAGAGATTGACTCAAAAAAAATTGGAGGATAAGAGGGCTAAGAATCTTTGTTTTTACTGTGGCCAAAAATATGTGCGTGGACACAAATGTAGTGGTTAATTTCATTCATTAGAAGTGGTGATAGATGAGGAAATTGAGTCTATGGAAGAAGAATTGACTAATGATGAAATGGGTCATTTGGGGAATTATGATCAGACTATTGAAATTGATCATAATAATGAAATGGTTGCTCAAATCTCATTGAATGCACTCACTGGTGTATAAAATTATCAGACAATGAGGGTTAAGGGTATGGTAGGCAAACAAGGGGTGCATGTGCTTGTGGATTGTGAAGTACACATAATTTCATTGATTTGCGATCACAAAAAGTTGGGTTGTAAGACTAAAACTATGTGCCCTTTGCAAGTGTCTGTGGCTAATGGTCAAGCTATGACTAGTACTTTGATGTGTTGTGGTTTATCCCTGACCATGGGAGAAGACACTTATATGATTGATGCTATGATACTACCTTTAGGAGGTTGTGAAGTAGTGTTGGGAATAAAATGGTTGTCTACTTTGGGGGAAATTATATGCAATTTTGAGAAATTAACCTTGAGGTTCTATGTGGGCA